>APFE030951649.1:0-97510 GCA_000404065.3 Pinus taeda | reverse complement strand
AATGTATTTTTCACAACGACCGAATCATTGAAATCGAGCCAGCCGAGTCATTACCGTTTCGGAGTCGGAGTCGGAGTCGATCCTCGGCCGAATCGGAGTCGGACTTAGAGTTTTGAAACTATGGTTGCAGTATGCCCCAAAGGGTCAATGTTTTTGAAGGCTGTTGATTGCAGTGGAATAGAAAAAGATGCATCTTTCATATCCACAATTCTTATTGATGCAATAGAAAGTGTGAGGTCACATAATGTTGTCCAAGTCATTATGGACAATCAACAGGTTTGTAAAGTTGTAGGTTTGATTGTGGAGGGTCGATATGATCACATCTTTTGGACTCCGTGTGGAGTACATTCATTGAACCTTATGATTCCCAAGATTGGTGGAATTGAATGGATTAATGAAATATATGTAGCAACAAAAAAAATCCAAATGTTTATAACCAATCATTCAATGTCCCAGGCCATATATCGAGGTTTTGCAAAGTTGGAGCTATTGAAGGTACTATTTTTTTAATCAATATTATTTCAAATTTGTATTGGAAATTCTTAATTTTAATTACAAATTTATATATGATTTCTCATTTGAGATTTGACTTTTTGTCATTTTGAAACTTGTAGGTTGTTGAAACTCGTTTTGTCTCCCACACTCTTGTCATAAAGAGGTTTGTGGAGCTGAGACAAGCATTACAAACAATGGTCATTGACCCTCTTTGGGAATCATAGAGGACTTCCACTTCTGATAGAGAGCAAAAAAATCAAGTGCATCATTCTTGATGATGCATGGTGGGACAAGGTCCAATACTTTTTGCGGTTTACTGAACCAATCTTGACCTTGATCAGAGCATTTGACATGGATACACCTTGCTTGGGGGAAGTTTATGAAAACATTGATAGTATGTTGGAAAGGATAAAAGAAATTATCAGGGTAAGTGAAAATGACCCTTTTGAAACATTCTATTATGAAGTGAAGGACATAGTTACAGAAAGGTGGAACAAAATGACCACACCATTACACCTTTTGGCCTATGCATTGCACCCCAAATATAATCATTCCAAAATTTTGTCTTTACCTGGTAGAACAGTGCCAAACAAGGATTCTGAAGTGGTACAAAGATAAAAGACAGCTTTGAGGAAAATTTAGAGAGATGTGGGAGTTACAATGGAAGTATGCCAAGAATTTGGAGGATTTGTACAATCCACTGGTAGCTTTTCAGATCCAGTAGCTATGGATGATTGAGAGCATCTTGATCCTATTACTTCGTGGGGCTTCCATGGTGGGAATAGCATTCATCTCTCCACTCTAGCTACTAGGTTGTTATCACATGTTGCTAGTTCCTCATCAGCAGAGAGGAATTTGAGTAAATATGGCTTCATCCATTCAATGAAGCAAAACAGGCTAGGAGCGGCAAAGGCTGAGGATCTTGTGTATGTTCATTCCAACCTACGTCTTTTATCACATGTTGAACCAGAGTATAAAAGAGGTCCGCACAGGATGCGGGATGTGGAGCCTGAGATCTCTGACTTGAACCTGACATTGAATGCCATGACTCACCTCAACCTACTTGAGGATATTGTTCCACCACCAATCCAGCCAATTGATGCAACTTCCTACATTCCAGGACCCCCATCATATATTCATGATGTAGAGTTGCAATATGCAGAAGATAATGCAAATCCATTTGAAGATATATAAATGTATTATTATCATTTATGATATTATCCTTTTTGTACGAGCGAGGATGCATCATTTCAGTGTTTCAGTCTCCATATTTATAATATATTTAATGGTTCAATTCTAAAAGTGTTTGATGGTTTCAGGGAGTATTTGATTTTTGAACTCTAAAAGTGTTTTTAAAATTTTTAAAATATTATTATATTTTAATTTGTTTGTACTTGACGTATCCTTGCCGTATCCAGATCCTGGATTTTCAAAAAACTAGTGAATCTAGATCCAGATCCGTATCTGAATCCTGGTAACTTAACTTCTTATTTACTTTATCTTTCTCTCTTGGAGTTGCTAGGGTCTCTTGACCTTCTTGGAGCATCTTAAGTCTAGGGTTAGGGTTTCATCCCTTAGATATTAGGGTTTAGGATCTACTTGGAAAAGAGAAGAAGAAGAGGAGATGTCTTGCCTCAAAGGACATGCTTGTGTGATGCGTGCTTGTTGGAGCTCCTCGGCGTGAGTTTGGGTTTCTTTGTTTTCCTTAGCTAGGATTCTAAGAGCTACTGGATTGTGCTAGCCTTCTGATAAAGCTATGGTATGCACATGAACTTCATCGTCATGCATATCAACGAAGTTCTTTTCTATCCAATGTTTGTGTAATTGTAGACTTGATTTTCAGCCATCTATATTATTCATGGTTTGTAATTTCAAGCTCTATATGTCTTGCTGATTTGACATAAGGTAAGGTTAAATATGCTAAGTGATTTAACATTATAATTGAAGAATATAAGGGAATATTTGCTGCTGTTTTTATAGCTGTCATAACTGGTTTTCAAATACGTTATATGCATGATAAGATTGCCCTAAAGGGATGAAACTTACTGGAACACAATGGTATCTTTTCTCTTGAATTGCCTAGTGGATTTGGATTGTTAAAGATTAAAATATAGTCCGTTGCTGCAGCTGTTTTGTTTATATTTAACAACAGCCCTAAAGATTTCAGCGTTAAAATCCAGGAAACTCTTAGTTAAGAGGTGAAATTTCTGTACTCCAAATTGAGCAAAATTTCTACAATATCAAGGCACAATTTTACGTCTCAAGTCAAGCACATTGTGACACGTGCAATAAGCATTCACTGACCACTTATGAGTCCTTTGCATCATGGAACAGATTGTTTCATAGAAATATTAAATAAAGGCTCAAAAATTTTGATTATTCCCAGCATTCAAACTTGGACCGGCATTCCTTGCTTCCTATAAGACTTAATCTTGAATTTCATTTGGTTCAATGCAATCTCTAACAATTGGTGAGGCTGCCTATACTATGTCAAATTTGTGACCTTCTGCTCAATCTTGGAATGATTGTCTCACCTCTATCTTTTCCATGTTGAATTTTACATTGCTTCGTATTCTCTAATTGGCACAATAACATCAGAAATGCCAATATAATGCCCACATCCCGTTTAAAATCTTGAACATAGAACATTGTGTAAGTTATTTTCTCTGCAAACATGGACTCTCTGAAAGTTTACTTAGCTGATGTTTAGGGCAATAAAGGTGCTTGCTAATATCACAACTTCAACCCCTCCACTTTAACATCTGGCAAATTGCACAAATCATTCTCCTTGTGTTTTTAGCAGGAAACCCTTTTATAGGCAACCAACTTCATCCCCACCATCAGCAAAGACCCAATCTACAGACAGTAAGCAAAACTCACACTTATAGGAAGAAGACCTAACCTTTCTAACAAGCAGTCAATCCTATAGAAATACATGTGAATGCACTTTCAGGTGGAAGCTCATCACCTGGGGAGCAAAAGTACCAAAAGAAGAAGTAAGCAATTGACCAGGCAGCGGTCACAATGTCACATGGTTTTCTTATTTTTCCCCTTTATCCTAGTTCAGAAAACATTTATACCAATGTAATGAAAGAACGGTTGAAAATAATCTTCCTGAGCATTGAATCAGAATACTCTTCAAGATAATTGGTCGCCATAGGTGAATATTACTTCTGTGGAAACCAATTCACTCAAGCTTCTTCCTCTAGACTTCCATCTGTTCAGATTTTCATGCAGCTTTCCTGATTCTGAAGCTGCTGGCTCTTGAGGATAGTTACACCATCTATGCCATGTCCATACTGATAGCTTTATAAATCAAGCTTATAAAGTTGACTCAAACAAGTCCTGCCGCATAATACTAAATGATCTTTATTAAAGGCAAACGTACCAACAAACATGAGTTATGAAAATTTATACAGATTTCTTTGACAATTATGTGGGACTAACAACACAAAAGCACATTAACACTATAGTCATTGTGGCCCTTTACACTGTTTGAGATCAGTTAGATAGTTATTATCATTTGATATGCATAGCTATCACATTCTGTTTGGGATGAACATGTTGAATACTTGAATGGCTTCGATCTTAAAACCAAATGCATAGTATTGATTTTCACATTGTCTCTGTTAGGAAATATTTAGTAGAGCTTGCTTTTAGTTATGATGAAAATAACTTTTTCAGAGCAACCTTCTCCAAAGAGCTTACGACAGACATAATACAAAATGAATGAAAAGTAAGATGTAAATATTTGCCTTACCAGTGCTCCTTGCAGAAGCTCATATGCCTGCCAGATAACAACCAACCAAAAAATATATTGAATAAGGCACATTCTGTAGTTATTTTTAATATATGAAACCCTAAGAAGTTATCAGAAAAAAATAAGCCACCATCACAGGCTAAATGGCTAATATCTCGATGCAGGGCAACATACCAAAACTCCAGAAGGTAAAGAAGTTTTCTGGCTCAGCCAAGGCCTGTCATCAACTAATGTCATACAAATAGGTCCGAATGATCTTCTGACCTTACAAGGCACCATTTGACACTGCCAGAGTGGTAGAGAAGAATCCGCGAAGATTTGAGACTGCAACACAGGCTTCAAAGACTTGAAAAGATTATAAATGCTGTGATTCCGAAATAATATAGTTTGACTGTTTAGCATTTTCAGATTTACAGCATGATCATTCCCTCACAAACCATCCTTAAAGCCCATACATAGAATTCTGTTCAACAAGACTGCCAATAGCTTCATATAGAAGACACCCTCATACAGAACAATATAATGTAAACTTAATAACATAATGACCATAAGAAATTATGAACTTGAAAATCATGCCTAGATTTTTGTAGCAAATCTTAGGATGATTTAACATTTACATATTGATCCTTATGATGGTGAGCTTGTATTAAGTACTTGTATCTATGTATGCAACATGTCAAGTGCATATGATTGAAAAAACTAGATAGACATGCACACCCCTTTCCTATGTGCCTCTAATAATGAGGTGACTTGTTAATGGAAGGGTTGTACAATTGTTAATGAGTTGTAAACACATGAGGAGGGAGCCAAATGTTGGTAGAAGACTCTAGAAGTGGACCATGTTGGTTGTAGGCTCTAGGAAGTGTGCTGGACCTAAAAATCTAAAGTCTTAAGGTATTATTAACATTCAGGGAGGTTCATCAAAGAGATAATGAACTATGTATGTGAATGACTTCTTATTAAACAAGTGATTACAATGGTTGTGTACCCATGTATTCTAGTGAATGGTTGTTCTTTCATATGGACATTGACAATTTGGTGATGCACACATGAATGAGGTACAAGAAACGTCATTTGTTTTGGGGGTACATTTGTTGTTGAACCCTAAACAAAAACAAAAAGTTAAAACAAATAAAAATCCAAGTCTGATCAGACAAAGACAAATTAGTATCCAAGTTGGACCACAAGAAGACTTGCTAAGTGTAAGTGTCTTTATTTTCTGAAAGAGCATTCGTTGCACTAAAACCAAATGAAGATGAAGACTTGCCAGATATTGATCAAGACAGATACTCAGTAAGAGGATGTTGGAATATGGCATAGTTCCTACTTGTCTTATAAGATAGTTTGTAATACTCATAAATGTCCTTTGTTTTGGGGGTACATTTGTAGTTGAAGGCTAGATAAAGACAAATTAGTATCCATCTTGGACCACACAAAGACTTGCTTGGTGTAGGAATCTTTATTTTCTGAAAGAGCATTTGTTGCACTAAAACCAAATGAATATGAAGACTTACCAAATATTGATCAAGACAGATACTCACAGAGAGGGGATGTTGGAATATGTCATAGTTCCTGCTTTCTTATAAGATAGTTTGTGATACTCATTGTTGTGTAATCACATGTTTTGCTTTTTTCAGGGGGTTCATCAAAGAGTTGCATGAACTATGTATGTGAATGACTTCTTACTAAACTAGTGGTTACAATGGTTGGGTACCCATGTATTCTAGTGAATGGTTGTTCCTTCATATGGACATTGACAATTTGGTGATGCACACGTGTACAAGAAACATCCTTTGTTTTGGGGGTACATTTGTTGTTGAGCCCTAGACAAAGACAAAAAAGTTAAAACAAATAAAAATCCAAGATTGATCAGACAGAGACAAATTAGTATCCAAGTTGGACCACATGAAGATTTGCTAAGTGTAAGTGTATTTTCTGAAAGAGCATTTGTTGCACTAAAACCAAATGAAAATGAAGACTTACCAGATATTGATCAAGACAAATACTCACTAAGAGGGGATGTTGGAATATGGCATAGTTCGTACTTGTTGTTATACTCATAAATGTTCTTTGTTTTGGGGGTACATTTGTTGTTGAAGGCTAGATAAAGACAAATTGTATCCAACTTGGACCACACGAAGACTTGTTTGGTGTAGGAGTCTTTATTTTCTGAAAGAGCATTTGTTGCACTAAAACCAAATGACGATGAAGACTTGCCAAATATTGATCAAGGCAGATACTCACTAAGAGGGGATGTTGGAATATGTCAGTTCCTGTTTGTCTTATAAGATAGTTTGTGATACTCATGGTTGTGTAATCACATGTTTTGCTTTTTTCAGGGGGGTTCATGAAAGAGTTGAATGCACTCTGTATGTGAATGACTTCTTACTAAACTAGTGGTTACAATGGTTGGGTATTCATGTATTCTAATTCTAGTGAACGGTTGTTCCTCCATATGGACATTGACAATTTGGTGATGCACATATGAATGAGGTACAAGACACGTCCTTTGTTTTGGGTACATATGTTGTTGATCCCTAGACAAAGACAAAAAGCTAAAACAAATAAAAATCCAAGTCTGATCAGACAAAGACAAATTAGTATCTAAGTTGGACCACATCAAGACTTGCTAAGTGTAACTGTATTTTCTGAATGAGTATTTGTTGCACTAAAACCAATTGAAGATGAAGACTTGCCACATATTGATCTAGACAAATACTCACTAAGAGGGGATGTTGGAAATTGGAATATGGCATGCTTCCTACTTGACTTATAAGATATCTTGTAATACTCATAAGTGTCCTTGGTTTTGGGGGTACATTCGTTGTTGAAGGCTAGATAAAGACAAATTAGTATCCAACTTGTATCACACAAAGACTTGCTTGGTGTAGGAGTCTTTATTTTCTGAAAGAGCATTTGTTGCACTAAAACGAAATGAAGATGAAGACTTAACAAATATTGATCAAGACAAATACTCACTGAGAGGGGATGTTGGAATATGTCATAGTTCCTGCTTGTCCTATAAGATAGTTTGTGACACTCATGGTTGTGTAATCACATGTTTGTTGAAATTTGGTACCCGAGGACAGGTGGTTCCCTAAGGCTTTGATCTTTGGCCTAGGGAAAAGTATCCAAAAAAATTTAATTTTTCTCCTAAAGTGACTTTATAATTTTTATAAAGTCAAATCTAATTTAAAAGTGACTTTAAGTGATAAAGTTACTAAAGTCTAATTTTAAAGTGACTTTAATAAAGTCAATGTAAAATTAGAAATGAAAAGTGACTTTGGAAATAAATGACTAAGTGGGTCTTTATTAAAGTGGGGTGAATTAAAAAATAGAGTGGGTCTTTATTAAAGTGGGGTGAATTAAAAAATAGAAAGTGAGATTTAAATGAGCATTTAATCTCAGCCCTAGATCTCAATCTATTTCAGCCATTGGATTTAGGGATTTCCCAAAAGTCACTTAGGGTCAGATTAAAGGAGGAAAAGGTCATTCATTCTTTCATGAGCAGATTGAGAGAAGGAGAGCAAGAGAGCAAGGGAGATTTCTGGACAGGGAGGAGAAGGAGACAGCAGCTTGGCACACATTCCAAGGCAGCGTTTTAGCAAATCCGTACAGTTGAGTTAGCACATAATGAAAGGCAGAATTTGGGCACAATTTTCTACCTATCCGTATAGCAAGTGCACAGAAATCGAGGAGCAGAAATCTGTACAGCAAGTGGTTGTACTTTGGCATGCAAATCGAGGCAAATCTATACAGTTGTACTGCTGGTTTTTTTCTACATAGAAATCAAGGAAATCCGTACAGTGTATTTATGGCAGCTTGCACGCTTTTCTAGGCAGGTCGTACAGCAGCGTTTAAGGCTGAAATTGGGCACAAAAATCGAGGAGGCCATACAGCATTTATTGCTGTTCTGTTTTGCTGTTTGCAAATTTTTCAAGTTCGCTGTGAGGCACGGAAAACAAGATAAGCTGTAAAAGTTTGCTTGTTGATTTTTTGCTGAATATTTCTCTCACTGTAAAAGCATTTTCCAGAAATAAGAAGGAGCTTTCGAACTGGTTTTCCCCTAGAGTTGTAGGGGGTTTTTCCAGGATCACCTTGACCAAAAATCACTATGTTTAAATGTGTTGAATGGCTGTTTATGCGTGCTGATTTTTTTATTTCTGCATTTTCCAGCGTTCTGTAAACTTTCCAGAATTTGTGTTTTCAGCAAAATTTATTTTTCAGTTGTTGAATGTATGGATATGGGAAAGGGCATTTAACTATTTTGGAGAAATAAAGTGAAACTGAAAACCGGGGTGGGAAATGAGAAATTTTTACAATGCTTTTCTTTTTTCAGGGGGTTCATCAAAGAGTTGGATGAACTATGTATGTGAATGACTTCTTACTAAACTAGTGGTTACAATAGTTAGGTACCCATTTATTCTAGTAAATGGTTGTTCCTTCAAATGGGCATTGATAATTTGGTGATGCACACATGAATGAGGTACAAGAATCGTCCTTTGTTTTGGGGGTATATTTGTTGTTGAGCCCCTAGACAAAGGCAAAAAGTGAAAACAAATAAAAATCCAAGTCCGATCAAACAAAGACAAATTAGTATCCAAGTTGGACCACACGAAGACTTGCTAAGTGTAAGTGTATTTTCTGAAAGAGCATTTGTTGCACTAAAACCAAATGAAGATGAAGACTTGCCAGATATTCATCTGGCAAGATACTCAGTAAGAGGGGATGTTGGAATATGGCATAGTTCCTACTTGTTTGCAAGATAGCTTGTAATACTCATAAATGTCCGTTGCTTTGGGGCTACATTTGTTGTTGAAGGCTAGATAAAGACAAATTAGTATCCAACTTGGACCACACAAAGACTCGCGACTTGCTTGGTGTAGGAGTCTTTATTTTGTGAAAGAGCATTTGTTGCACTAAAAGTTTAAAACCAAATGAAGATGATGACTTACCAAATATTGATCAAGACAGATATTCACTAAGACGGGATGTTAGAATATGTCATAGTTCCTGCTTGTCTTATAAGATAGTTTGTGATACTCATGGTTGTGTAATCACATGTTTTGCTTTTTCCCATGATTTGTGTCATGTAGATTGTGTCTCTAAGTGGATTACCTTCTGCTTTTGGGAGGTAGTTGAATCTCAATTGGACAAGAGATCACCTCCGACAAGATTTGGTTCTAAATTGACTATGTGGTTGAAATATTCTCCCAACCAGTTGTTAGTGTGATAAGATGTTGTATCTATTAAGACAAGACCTTATTGTATTTATACGTGTTGTGTAAAATTATTTTGATTGATTTATAATCACATGTAAAGTTGTGCGGAAACACTATTTGTTCTCCCTAGTTTCTAACTGAATCCTGATAACAAGACTTATGAAAAGTAAAGACTCTATTAAGATTCAGAGATGTTGCATAGACTAACCCTACTAACTGCAAGCGTGGCTGCCAGAGAGTCCCGCTGCACCGCGAGATTGCGGAATACAAAACCCGATTTGACGTCTCGCCGGCCATTATTTTCTCTGTATTGACAAAATGCGACCTGACCTCTGAAAGCCGCGCATGATGTCCCTGCCATTCTAAATAATGGCAAGCAAATTTGAAAGGGAATTAACTCATTCCCACATAAATGTCTGCCAATTTAAGGATCACGGGGCAATAACCCCAATAGTCCACTGCAGTAAACGAAATATAACAACATTTAGCACCAAAAAAAAAAAAAAAATCTTCATGGCAATTTTAGAATAAATCTTCAAATGTATGGGAATTTTCGGTTTCTACTCGCAATGTCGTTATTGAAGCTAGAGTGTTGGCCGGAAAGAAGAAATAAAACAGAGAGCAGAGATGATTTCACCTGGAAGTCCCTTTACACCAAATCTGGTCTGAGAGCGTCAATAAAATTAGGGCGTCATGAGTATCAAACTCTGGACGTGAAGTGCCACAGGGGACGTCTAAGAAATAAGGCTAGTACAGACACTAAGTATCGTTTCCATCGTCCTTCCCCGACCCAAAGTGTTATAGGAGTTTTTTTTGGCTTCACAGGGTGGCCATAGTCCACGTGTTCTACATGATTCTTACGTGTACCTACAATCTCCACAAATTTCATTGACTATCGGGGAACAACAGGTGTATGGTGCTGCAAGACACAGATGGTGGCACCAAAACAAAGACGTGCAATTTTGGTAGTTAACCAATAAATTCCGGAATGAAACAAACCTGCCTTATTCTTCGTTACTGGTAGGGGGGACAGACGATGAATTGATGCCTTGTGGAAGGAATTTATAGTTGAAAGTCATTATCATTGACCAGACCACACACTCCAGCTTAGTATACGAAAGTTTAAAAAATGATCATGAATCCGTGTCGGTGAACGAACTTTAAAGACGGTGGAAATAGAACGCATTGAGTCTTAGGAATTTGGAAATGGTTCAGGGTTTTAATTTTCTATTTTGTGGGGAAAATTGTTATGTCAACGTGAAAGGATATTTTGTCTTCTTAAACTGTGATTTAGTAAAATTTCAAACTCTCTTTCTTGTTTTCTTGGAGTATGATTGCTCTATTTCAAGGATTTGGTATTCAGATCAGGTTATCTCTATTATAGGTAAATTTGTGATTTTTATTATAGCAAATAACTTATATGGTTGAAGTTTTACATTTCAAGGGGTGGATAAGAAGTGATTTATTTACTAGATTGTTTTAGGATTTGTTTTTCTTTTTAGTTTATATGTTTATGATTAGTCTAAGTTTTTCGATTATAAAACATCTAATAAACAAATCAAAAAATTTAATCCACCTAATAAACAAATCAAAAAATGTAATACACGGTAACTCAAGTTGATGAAAAAAGTGTATTACTTTTTTTTTTTTAATTGTAATTTTAGTTTATCGTGGAGTTTAGTAAAAGATACCAATTTTTTTTAATTGTAACTTTAGTTTATCATGGAGTTTAATAAAAGATACACTTTTAATAATCATGTTGATGAAAAAAGTGTATTACTTACATTTTTTTTTAATTGTAATTTTAGTTTATCATGGAGTTTAGTAAAAGATACCAATTTTTTTTAATTGTAACTTTAGTTTATCATGGAGTTTAATAAAAGATACACTTTTAATAATCATGGAGCAAAATCTTTATACTAATCATCACCATTAACACATATGTCTTGACAAGTTTATTTTAAAAGGGTCACTCATTAATTCATTTCATACATTAGCTTATTTTAACTTTTGTGGCTTATTTTAATTCTAAGAGGTTAAAAAGGGATGATGTCATCGTATATATAAGCTTAATAATCATATTTTAAAAAGTCAATTTTTGTTTACATCATCATATATGGCATGTGATATAGTGCTCATATAGTTTGTGAGGAAGGTGCCAATGCCTCACATTGACATCATCGGTTATAAATAAATAAATAATATTAAAATAATATAAATTGTAATAGCTATAAATAATAATTAATTAACTAGTATTGAATATTAAAGAGGCATGTCTCTAAGGACATGACTATTTGTGAAAGGGTACTTACCCAGGTACATATATGGGACCCTCATTTGTAATCACCATCATCTCATATCTTCAATATAATTCTTATATAATATATTTGTCCTATAATGGATATTTACATATACCAGATCATCTAAAGTAGTATGTTGTGTATACGGACTTTGTTCATTACATTAGTATGAGAACATTCCTTTGAGTATACGAACTTTGTTTGTTACATTAGTATTAGAGCATTCCTATGAGTATACGAACTTTGTTCGTTACATTGCTATCATAGTCGTTCAATCTTCTGGCTACTCATCTGCTACATAGACCCAATCTAATCCAAGTCTTTGGCTATTGACATTCATCAACCTTGTTGTCGTTGAAGCGTTTCGCTATAAAGAGTTTTGGAGTTTCTCCTCACTAGTTTCGTCATTCAGGCACTTAAAAAAAAAAAAAAATCAAAGACATAGTTCTAATGACATCGTTCTTCTTTTAACAATTTCAATTTATCATTAAGCAATTACACTTCAGAAATACAACCATAAACCATAAGGACAGAAGAGATCACAATGAACAAAAAAACACATTATTTACCTTGGGAAAAGCCAACAACGTTTTTCTTAGAAAAATTCTTCAATTCAACAAGAGATACATCTAATGTGGTTAGTCAACTATGCCAACAAAGCTAACGGTCAAACTTGGTCCTCATCCCCCAAGTCAAACTTCTACTCTTCAAGATTTCAGCCTTCTCAGATTTGCCCAGAATTTTGGCCTGTAAAGAAGCTGCCCAAAATTTCGGCCTGCCCAGAAATACCACACACACGAGTTCATGGAGAGAGAAATGAAAGATAGAGAGAGTGATCTTTATAGTGGTATGCGTATCCAGAATGGGTGTGTCTCTTCATTGGGCCGACTTGACTATCTTACAACCAAAAAGTCAAATTTCAAATTTTGAATATTTCTCTTTTAATTTTGACATGAAGAACATGTCTTATATAAATTCTTTCAAGAGTTAAATAATCAAAATGACATGAAGAACATGTCTTACAAATTCTTTTTACATTACAAGAGAAAAAATATAATTATAAAGACTGAACATAGTTACAAAAATTCAACACTCCCTCTTAGCTAGGGAGGTATTCATAATGACTAGACATATGTTCTTCTTATGAACAATTTCTCTAAGAAAAGGTTATCAAAAATCATCATCAATCAACTACCATAATTATGGCCAAATAAATTTGACACATGGTAGGATAATAGCATAAAAAATTATCATAATTTTGGTCAATCATCTATGACACATGGTGGATCAAAAACATCAACAGGTTTCCATAATTATGGTCAGTACCACAGACACATGGCACATCATTAACATCAAATAGTCATCATAATTTTGGTTTATGTGACACATGGTATACAAACTAGCCTTGGTTCACCATCATTTTGGCCGATACCTGGTACATGGTGATCCCCAAAGGCCACACTCTAACTGAGTAATTATAGGCCCAATGCTAATGATCTTGATGTAGGAAAGGCCACACTCTATCAGAGTATTTTTGGGCCTTGTTGAAGCCCCAAAAATCGGGTCTACAACAAGGGGGATACCCACCCGGTCCGGACCTTGGTTAGCAGCTCTTTTTCCGTTTGGAATAGTGGGTCCTACTGGGGATATGGGACTGGTTTCCCAATTTATGTGTGTGTGTGTTGAGAATTGATATTTCCTTTCTAATAATTTCTAAGTAAAATACTTTTATTCTAAATCTAATGTAATTGTAATCTAATGAACAGAAATATCTAATTCTAAAACTAACCTAGGATTTAATCTTTTAGTGATGCAATCTAAAATGATTTCAAATGGCAATTGGTAATAAAGATCATTCAATTGCTATGAGAAAAGAATTCAATAAAGATAAACCATTTCGTGTAAAAAGTTAGACGAAACAATTGTGGAAAACATATCGCATAATAAGTTACTCATATATTAAGCATAAATAAATAACTATCACCGTACATAAGTGCCAAATGATAACTCAAGCATTTAAGCATTCATATATAAATAATTGAACATGAATGTCACCTTAACACATAAGCAAAAATAGTTAAGAGATAAAAGTATCATTTATAACTAGTTCTACTCATGAGCTTCAGCAATAATGATCTATCTCTTCTTAATCCAACATCCACTAAGAGTACAAAAGTGCAACATAAGTAGTAGATATTAAACGCACATATTAATAAATCATGTTCCATTCATTCATCAAAACCTCCTCAGAGGGTGCAAAAGTGCATGTTCTGAGGACAAGTTTTTGACAAATTTTAGAACCTTTCTCTAAATGCATGAGAAGGGTTTAAATACTACTTGCTAAATCTAAAAATAATTTATTACAAAAATGTAGGATGCGGTTTAAATGACCGTCCTCATTCCAGGCAAAAATAAAGTAAAATTAAAACTAAAACTGAATCTAAAACTAAAACTGGCAACTAACTATCTATGTATATGTTCCTTATAGTCGCAAGCATTCAGCATTTGCTTGAGGAGGGTTGGCTGGCCGACTTCCGACTTTAGTTGTCCTGCGAAAATGGAATCGGCAAGTGTTGGCGCCATCTTCTCAGTAGAGTTAATGATACATTTGAGAGTCATGCATTCGTTGTGTGGTTTTACCAAGTACGTCCAGTAAGAATCCCAATTCAACTTGGTTAACCTTTTGACGGACTCTGCTCTCTCTTGAGCCTTCTGTCTCCAGCTTGTCTGTAGGTGCTATACATTTGGTAAATACCTTGGAGTGATCTTTGATATTTACATATCACTTGAGAATATCCCTGATAAATACCACTGGTTTTAGAGTTCAAGTTTTGCTTTTCGCCTTTAGCGCTTTTTCCTAAAATTTCTGGGCTTACAGGCGACTGAGTGATTAGAGGCTTTCCTTTTCGAGGGGTTTTGCCTTGCGATGCGCGATTAGAACTAATCGCGCATCGGAAACTGCCTCTGTTTCTTGATCTGGGTTTCCCTGGTGCAATTTTCGCCTCTTGCGTGTTTTTTGTTAGAGGATATAAAGCTTAAATTTTGTGAAAATAACAACTCTGTGAGTTCTTGGTTTTGAGCTTTAAATTCTCTTTTTGTGATATCAGCATTATCCAATACCCATTTGACCATGTCCGTGTATGGAAGAATTTTGGGCCTTGCAACTATCTCGGGCAAGAATGAACATGCTAGTTCTGTAATAGATGCCTCGGACGGTCCACGTGAATCTGCAGTCATTGTAACTTCCATTACTCTGGGATTTTCTTCCTCGAGTAGGCTGTGCATGCTTTCCCAAGTAGTAACACTGGCATCTTTATTACAGGTGGTGTCTGTGTACAAGGGCGTCATTTCTTTATCTTCAGAACTTAGAGCTTTACCCTTCTTTCCCATAATATCCTAGATACTGCTATGTATACTTCTCTACTCTTCACTCCTACAGTTTACAAATGAGGCAAGAGTAATGATAAGGAAAAGGTGACGGGAAAGCTTTAAATGTCGAAAACATATAAAATATATCACCCTACGTAAAATGGCTCTTCGATCAGATCAAAACCATACTTCATTAATGATTGACAACTAACTCATTAATTAACATTAGCGCGCATGACTAGGCATCGGTTTATGGAAAAAGCTTTTTTGAACAACGAGCCTTGTAGATCTGCGATAAGGCAATTTTGTGATTTGCTTCGCAATATCGCAGATTGTAATATCGCTACTTCGTTGCGTGTGGCAATCATCCATTAACGTGTTTTCTGCGAAATGCGATTTGCGAGACTCGCTACCACATATCGGCGGTTTGAGGCATTTCACCTTAAGTGATATTTGAGGCATGTGATGCGATGAGTATCTTTTAGTGTGTGATTTCGCATCGTGATTTCGCAATCTTAGGATTCTGCTTGTAGGAAAACATCCATTACCTTTTTGCGATGTGACACTCTTTATTGAGAAAGTGGATTTATTCGAACTTATCATAAAACTTAAGTCTTTTTAGATTTTTTTGGTATTCTCCTAAGTTTATGATAGTAAGTTTTATTCAAAAAGGGAATATAAGCGCTAAAATTTTTGAATAAGGGTCCCCACTTATTTAGTATTAGTAATAAAATTAAATAAGAAGGGGGGTTGTTGATGGCCACAACAATTGGCGATTCACTTGGAAGAACCAGTTATCTCTGCTTTTCTTTTGGATTTCCTAAACTTCCAAAACAGAAAACTTTTCCAGAAAATCAAACTTTATTATAGAAAGATAAAGTACAACATGCTTGCAGCTGTCAATGATAGTTTGTTTCTTCTATGTTAACTTTGGTTATTTACTTCCTAGCGCTAGTCATTGTATCTACATCAGTCACTACTTGGTTTATAAAGATAAAAACAAAGACTTCTCTGTAAATCAATTTTAAATATGCTCATTTGTCGTAGGTAGAGCCTCTGCTACTAGCAGACATTTATAGCCTCAACAGGGTTACCTGTTACCCAGCAATGATCCTATATCCTACTTGGAGAAATATACGATTTTCAAAAAGAAATCCATATCCACACTTATTGCTTTAATTTTCTTTTAATCCTTAAAGAACAATGCCTTGGTTTGGTAGCCAAATTATGACAGTGCCACTCACTTGATTTATAACTTTGCTGAACAAGCTGGCTTGTGATGAGACCCCTTGTCTTTTGATTGCAACAATCTCGAGTCATTGCCCTGTTGTGGTATGTAGTGTTGGAAAAGTCAGCAAGCTATAATATCTATAATCATGATAAGTCGCCTCGTGATGAGACCTCTTATTCTTTAAGTTTAAAGTGTATTGTTGGATTATTCCTTGAAGCTTGTAATTTCCTAAGTGGGGAGGAAGTCATTGTTTTCCTTAAGAGTAACTCTAGACGACAATGGTAGAGTTTTTGGGAAAGAACTTTTCTACAGAGAATCTTCGTTTTGTTATTGGCACTTTTCATGTGACTGATATAAAACAAATTCCCACTAAAGGTCGCTTTTTATCAAAATTTACAAGGTTGAAACTAATATAATTTTCAGGCTTATAGCCTTTGACTGTATCTTTCAATAATAATGACCAATTTTCCAAAATGATTCTATTTATACAAGCGAAAAAACAAAATCTAAATGAAATACTTGTCTTTTTCGTGAATTTAAAATGTAACCATTTACAACTGGTTTTATTATGAAAATAAAGAAAAACTAATCTACAAAAATAGAAGAATGATCTCCTATGGAAAGTATTTTTTGAGGATCCGCCCACTAATAGGTAAAGATTCTCTTTTTCCTATTAAATCCTGTAACATAAAAGTAGATGGACCCATTATTTCTGCAATTTGGAAAGGGCCAAGCCACATTCGTTGAAATTTCGTATGTTTTCCCTTTTCCTCATGAGCCTTGTCCCATTTTAAAACTAAATCTCCAATCTGAAAGTCCTTTCTGGATATCATGTTTGAATCAAAAGAAGCTTTTACTAATGCTTGGTGATGAGCATGAGTTATTTTAGCCTGTTCTCGTTGTTCTTCTAGCTTAAGAATTTGCAGCTGCCTTAGTTGTAAGGAAGAAGTTGGTGTTTCGTCAATATATTGAACTAAAGCCAAAGAGGGAATCGCTAGATGAGTTGTTATGAAACCAGCTCAAGGAAAGATAGAAAAGATAGATCAACGCCTTAGAATTCAGCCTCTTCGAGGGGGCAAACCTCCTTTACATTACATAAATGAACAATTCTTGGATGATTCAAATGACAAAACCTCCTTTCTATATATAGGAGTCTAAGGAGTCACAATATAACCCAGCCTACCTAACAATAATAATATAAAGCCACAAAAATAACAATAGAGGGATTTTATGGGGCATAGTAATAACAATATGGGGACAATAGGGGCACAACGATATTAATAAGGGGTAAAAATACAATAGTAATGGGGTAATCACTAGTATTATAGGGACCCAACAGACTGCCGGGCTTGAATCTGCGGAGTGGAAGGGGACCATTATGTTGGATATGCATTGTTTTGCCAACATGGTGGAGAGTAGGGAAAGTTTGGCCAATTAGTTTGGCTTGTTTGATTTGGCCATGGTGATGAAGGAAATGGTTTTTGTGACCAACTTGGGAAGGGTGGCTGATTTTTCCACATTGTATTATATTGTTGAGCATGATATTGCGGAGGTTGGAAAGAAGAAGATGGATCGAAGGGCATACCTAGTTGTCATGGCTACCATTGATGGCACTGATTGAGCAAGTACACTGGTTCTAATTCTTCTTCCGCTTCTTTGTACACTTCTTTAAAACCCAGGAGTGAGGGGCAGTTCTCTGTGGAGTGATATTTTGTACAAATAGTGCAGACTTGAATTGCATCCAGTGGGCACTCTTTATGGCTATGTTTCTTTTTGCATCTAGGGTAGAATATTG
This sequence comes from Pinus taeda, assembly GCA_000404065.3. Lineage (NCBI taxonomy): Eukaryota > Viridiplantae > Streptophyta > Pinopsida > Pinales > Pinaceae > Pinus > Pinus taeda. The sequence continues at coordinate 79,338 of APFE030951649.1, read as the reverse complement.
CCAGATTTTTCTCTAATTCTGCTTGTTTTTATTTTGCCTGCATAATGTCGAGCTGCGTTGTCAGAGTCCCTAGAATATCAGTTTTAAAGTCTTCCAGTAGATTCCCAACTTCTGCGTAGGGTACACCTCCACTGGAGATCTTGTTGTCCCTTGTGATCATGTCAGGTTCTGCTGGTTTTAGCCTTGTACTGCCTCTCGAACTCCTAATACATAAATCAATAATGTGAGAAAAACTTTCTTGATATATGTCACCTTTTCCCATAATGTTTAGTGTTTCAACCCATTGTTCCTTCATCCCTTTAATTAATGTCATTTTTAACACATTGTCAGGTAAGGGTAATGATGCATAAGGAGATATCTGAAGATTATATTGAAAACATTCAACATACTCTTCTAGTGTCTCATTAGGTCTGGCTAGCATCTGAAATATTTCATCCTTTAATTCTCTAGACCTACAATAATCCTGATATTTCTTTAGAAAATCACCTGTCATCTGATCCCAATCATTTATAACACCTCCACCTAATCCCATAAATCATCTTAAAGCTGCTCCTTTTAATGTGGAGGGAAATAATTTTAGCTTTGGGGATAGGTGGTATAGTCATACCCCCGGCATAATACATCAAATTCAAACAAAAATGCATCTGGATCTTCTGATGTTAGGCCATGGAATGTAGGAATTTGCTGGAGAGGAATGGCCTTCATAGGTGCATTAACTGTAGTATCTACAATGGGATATCACAATGTGGAGGTTTGAGGTGTTTGCTGGTTATGGGCCGTTTGATCAAATATGTGCCAATATCCCTCTCAGATTTCTAGGGAGTTATTCCTAGGCCGACTAGGAGTAGGAATGGCCTTAACAACACTTCCTTGGTCTGGGATGATGAGAGTTCCTTACTGTACCAATATCTGGGGGGATCTTAGATCTTCAGGTTCTTCAGCTTTGTTCTGGATGATTTTGATAGCACTTCGCTTATCTGGGCTGCTTAGTGGCAGAACTATTCCAAGAGGAGATGTTGGTTCTTTTGTTTCCCTTGTTTCTCTTCCTCCTTCGCAGAGATTACTAAGGTTCCCTTCTTGTAATGATTTTGGCCTAGAATTCCCAATTTCTTGAAAATATTGCTCCTCTGCTTGGTTGAGCACCTCAGCAAAGGCTACAGATGGTGATTCTGTGGCCCGAAGGGAGCTAGTAGGTTGTCTAGAAGCAACTTTTCTAGGGCCTACCGACGGCTGAGATTATGGTTTTTTAATGATATCATCTATAAAGGTCGATTGATCAAGGGTCACCGATCCCTTAGCTTTATCCGGTTTGGGTAGTGGTTTTGGATTCTTTTCAGGCTTTTTCTGCTTAGTCATGCACATAAATCAAATACTTATTTCTACCCAAAATAATCAACAAATCTACAGGAAAGCAGGTAGGGGAGTAGGGCTGTTACATGCTCCGTATGCAAGTTCTTACCTTTCGCTTTTAAAACCCAACTCTCTCCTAGCAAGTACTCACACTACTCTCTTTTCAAAAGAAACAACTGGCTACACTCTCCTTGGCAACAACACTAAAATGTTGAGTGATAAAAGGTGTCTTTTAACCCCTATTTATCCTACATTAATTATCAATCCAGGCATGATTTTTATCTCAAGAGTGTACTTAGTCTAAGGTGGTCACTTGTTCAAGAGTACTGTTTGCAATATAGTGCTTGCAAAAGTAAATGAATGCTGGAAACAAAATCTAATTGTAATGGAAAGAAACTTAAATGCTCTGTAACTAAATCGTTTATTCAGCAGTCATCAGTCATGGATTCAGTAATGACAACTCTTTCCCCTGTAAACTGATGTATATGAAAATCAATCACAGATAAGATATCCAATCTTAGAACTTAGACAATAGTAGTCAATGTTTGTTACAGTTGTAGATCTTTCTATCCACACTAAAGTAAACATTGGAAATAACAATTCGATTAACAGAAAAGAAACAACAACTAAATCTATTGAAAAAGTTAAACAACAAGGCTTAATCTACAGAAATCAATTGAGTAGCAATCTTAATCGAAATGAATTGAACAACAATCTTCAACAAATAAAGGAACAACAAACCTAATTAAGTGTAACCACACAGTGACTATAGAGTAATTGACTCAGTAATCTTATTCTAGCATAATGAACATTAACCACAGGTATAAAGGAACGACAATTGCAGTTATACTTGAACGGTGATTAAGTGAACAACAATCACAATTGTAAGTGAACTGTAGTTAAACGAACAACAATCGAAACTGTATATGAACAACAGAATCTGAATTAGATAGTGTAATATTGTTTCAGAATGAACAACATGACATTTTAAGTTGTGAATAATAATCTTTCTATTCAATTACGATTTCCATATAATAGAGCAATTCAGTGAAATGTTTAGAAACAAAAGATTATTGAATAAAGCGAATTAAGGAAATGCAAAGGAAATCAAACCACACACAACTATAATTGTAAAGTAGTGATACAAAAAGCAAGTGGATCCACTAAGTCTGGGCCCTTAGCCACTAGGGAAGCACTGCTGTGTTTACTCCAGGATCAAATAATGGAACAACAATTGAGTTATATATTAATCATATATGGCAGAGTTACAACTATCGCTCTTCAAAGAGAGTCGATGATAAAAGTTGAGATTACAACAGTGAGTTTTACAAATTGAAAAATAATATCCACCCCGTGGGCTACCAGCGCTATCCCTTTTTATAATGGCCATGTGGAAATATCAAGAGTACAGATAAGTCTTGAAGTAGCGATCCCTCAAGATCAAAGGATCCTGAGGGATTCACTATATCTTTGATCTCCAGTTTATTGTTTTGTCTTCTTGCGCTAATTCCGCATTTTCTCTTCCTTTTCCAGGACCATGCACTCCGATCTTGATCTCCTTGTCTGGATACGGTTTCTTGTTGAAGGGACAACAGTTTCTTTTGCTTTGTCTTTTCCTCCTGAATAGTGATTTTCTATTTCCTTCACTTTCTATATAGAAAAAGACAATAATTAGTTATTTTGTATCAATCACAAATCTCCTTAATTCTATCATAATTCTTTAACATATTACCATCTTAGAATGTAAAGGAGTTATGATTCAAAGGAAAAGATAAAGAAATAAATGGTAAATGCATACCTTTCCCATATCTCAACAATTGTGTGCTTGAGTTTGCTCTTCAAAGAAAGTTCATGAGCTTGATTGTTGAATTCTCTATTATTTGGTTGTAAAAGAGGATCTGATAGTGTAATTTGGTTTATTGTCTTTCAATCTTGTTCATCCCATGAAAATAATGTAATATTTAATAGAAAAAACTAATATGATATTTAATAAGATAGGAAAAAAAAGTAATGAATCAATAATTAACTTAATATTTTTATATCATTTACCATATTTATCCAAACTACATCTAAACAACCATTAACCTTAAGAATGCATAGCTAAATTTACATAAAATACTAGATTGATACATTTTGAAATCCTATAAGGTGCATATCATATTCGGGGTGACATGAGTTTAGGTAATCAGTGGCCACATAAAAGATATATTGTAATAAAGGAGTGCATATTATACCTTTGACTAGAATGAATCCTTGGGAAATGAGTAGTTGAATATTGGCCTAAGAAACTGAAGCACCTACACAGTAAGGCTAAAACATCACCTTGTGAACTTTAATACTAGCTACTACTTGGTGTGTAGAGGCGAAAAAACTATCAAAGATAATACAAGTGATAGGGGGCGCCTCCTCGTTTACTTTTGGAGAATTTTCTCCATGATTGGTCCTACTCTGGTCTGTAGTGCCTCAAAGAATTCTCCAATCTTAGTGGCGTCTCCACCATCAGGTAGCATTCCATCTAGCATGACTTGGAAGCGAATGTGCAAGCCGTGATGGTCTTGCAAGATGGAAAATATCTCTTGGTGAGGGTGCTTGAAAATCTAGTGGTGGAGGCGCTCAGTGGTGAGAAACATGATGAGAAGGCCACGGGTAGTGAGTATTTTGGAAAAATGCATAATAGCATTGATGTGGCCTAGTGCTGGGAGTGGAACGACAACCACAAACGATGCAAACAGGACGAGTCTACCATTTTCACGACCATTTTTCTTCTTATATTAAGATCAGTCTTGTTGGAGGACAAGAACCATGGCTCTCCTCTACCACAAATAATACAATATTGTAGAGTGATAGAGAAAACTAGATGATAAGATAGGTATGATGGAAAGACGATGAATCTTTTTAAAAAAACACAATTATAATTTTTTCTTAAAAGAAGAAAAGGTTGTGGGTTTTTGTTTTTTTGGCATGGAGTATCATTTAAAATTGCCTCTACTTCATTAAGAGCTCATCTTTCTCAGACCTGTTTGGCTAAGAGCTTGTCTTTTTTGGATGCAAGGAAATAGGTTAACAACCCAAGACCCAAACATAGGCATATGGTAGGAGTGAAACTCTGCCTCGTGACATATCATCATGTGTAATTCTAGGTGGTGTGCTTTTCTTTGAATAACAGTGATCAATGAACCTACATTTGTGGATAGCAATGAGTGATGGTTATCCCCATTAATGGTTTGACAACTAAATTATGATAATTTTTCTTATTGTTTAAAAAAAAAAAATCTAGAAACAAATTACATTGAACTTATGTGAATTAAAAAATAAAAACAATAGTAATAATAATCTAACTTAACATTATTCTAAGTTAAACATAAATGTTTATACTTTATTCTTTATTTTTTTGTATATAAAATAAATATTGGTTCTGCCAATGATTTGATTATTAAAGTATATTATGACATAATTAATTTATATTTTTTTATTCAAACTTATAACTTCTTTGAAAAAATGACTTGATGTCATAAATGATTTGGCACATGTACCACTCACTAAGTGTTATTATCACTTTTAATATTTAAACATGAAAGTTTCTAGTTATGCATTTGATTTAACATTCTTACTTTTAATTTTTAAATTAATTTATGCAATCATATAAAAATTCAAATTCAAATTCAAATTCAATGAGTGGTAAAAATAGCTAACCATTAACTCATCATAAACATCAAAACATTTATTTCATGATATATATCACATTGATAGGATTAAAAAAAAAAAATTAAATAAATTTACACTTGTTTTCTAAATTATTTATTATTAATAAAAACTGAATTAATTCAAAAAAATCATAATTTCATTCATATGACATTTTTTTTAATTAATCAATTTGATTAAAATGTAAAAAAGGCATGACTACTTTTAAGATAAATCTCCAACATTTGATTGTGAATAATACTAATAATATTTCAGAATGAATATGTTGTAAAGGTTAAATCTCTACCGTTACCTAAAAATGTTGATAACTAAATTAAAATTATGGAATCTTTGTTAAAAATAAACACGCTATAACAATATAATAAATCAATTTTTAAATATTAAAATACCTAAAAAAAAATGATTTATGATGTTTTCAAAATGTAAATTTATACTATTGAAATATCTTAAAAAGTTTATTTTTTTCTTTATTAAAAATAATTTATTAACTAATTAAATATAATTTTAAATTTTACTCTTATACAATGTTCAATATGCATTCAAATTATTGTCTCCTATTCCTTTTTCACAAAAATAAATCTCCCATAATATTATTATTTTCATTGTTTATGTTTATCAAAAAATCTTATTATTGATATAGTGAATGTCATCGGTGTCACCTCTTTGTTTTAAATATATATATATATATATATTCTTCTTTGTACTAAACAAGCTTTTTATCCTTGTTTGCTAAAATTAACTAAAATATTCACAAATTGTAACATTAAATAATTACGACCACTAATATTAAATCATTGTGTTTGTAATTTGTTACCACCAAAAGTGGATGACTCCATAGGAGAAAATTTTCTCCCATAATCTATTTCAATCGGTCATCCAATAACCCTTGATAGCCACTAGTAGCCGACGACAATATGCCATTCATATCTCCGTCACTTGCATCAATTATATGAACAAGTGGGCTTCCAATTAAAGTGTACTTTATTCATTTTGCAATCAAGGTCTTTTGTTTGCTTGTATTTTGGAAATTTGAAATGGATTATGTGGTAACCTGGAAGGAAGAGGGGTTTTGACCATCATCTTGTTCCCTCACCTCAAATGGGGGGTTAATATTTCATCCTAGTCCAATGGGACCTCCTCTAATGGCCTAATAGGTATAGGAGGGGTACTATTTGGAAACTCTGATTAAGATAGTGTAGTCCCATCTTTCCCTATTCCATAATTACCACTTTCTATCTTACATTACAAGCCCCATAGTTGATCTGATTTAGAATATTAGATTGTTTTGCTAAGATCCTCCTTATATTAGAAATAAAATGCTTTCATTGTGCTCAAGGATTCATCAATTTTTCCAAGTGAAATGATGAGTTTTTATTTTAATTTTACGAGAAATTTAACATAAATAAGAGGTTGAATGGCAGCATAAACATGTACTAAACATCATCAAAAACACATTACAACAGGAACATGAGAAAGGAGTTCACCTCTCTTGGGCTATGTCTCCTTGGTCCAGCGTTCAATGGTTTGGGCCTCTCTATTATGCTCAAAAGTGTAAAAATATGTGTTTACAATCATCAAACGATTCTGAAACTTGCTCCAATGAGTCCAGAATGTCCCAAAATGACTACCTAGCCTCTTTTTGCTTCCAATTTGGTCGAAAATTGAAGAAGTTATGGCCTCTCCTAGTTAGGCCACTATCCGCTCCACAAATTGCACCAAATCTGTCACGATCCTACAATTTCGCCCCAAAAATGCTAACTGATTGAAAATTTCACCGCGCGGTGGGTGAAATTGTAGGATGGTTAATTCCTCCCATAACCCTGCCAACAGTTATAAAAAATGCCACAGTCAGGAGAGCGCGTTCACATGGTGTTTGGACTTGCGGTTAGTGTTAGCGGTAACCTTAACCGTTTGCGGGCTGTGGAGGAGGTGGTCACATGGGAGGATGGAGGTCATCGTTAGGCTAATAGTGGAAACAATTATTTACTGTCAGTGGATGGTGGTCACATGGGAGGGCCGTCAGTGGTTACGTTGGTGGTCTCCCCCACCAACCTGACGGTCAACATATTTTAAATATAATCTATCACCATAGCTTGTTAAGTCACATGCTGCGGGTGTAATAGTAAACTTTTGCACTGTTAGATGGGAGGTCGTGGGATTGAGCCCAACCTCTAACCTTCCTTTCCAACCATATTTTAGCCGACCATTAGGAGGACATGTGGCGGCCTTCATCTTATCCATGTGTTACCTCCTCATTGGTCAACACTATAACACATGAGCCAATCGAACAATGGCACCACATCAGAATATTCCAAGAATATTCTAGTTGCCACCTAGGCAGTATAGATTCCCAGTCAACATCCTGTCATCCTTGTGCAAATTTTTTTCCCTATTTGGCAAAGTGAACAGGTTGTGTTTCTGGGAGCATACGGTGTTCGTTTCACACGAAACAAGTTGCGTCGGATTCAAGATGAAGAGCACTACACATTTGTTTAGGTTCCACACCATTTTGACAACTTCTATTTTTGAGCATAATTTTGAGCACCTGATCGTTCCTCCCCACCGGAAGCCTTTTGGACCCCAAAATATCACTTTCAATTTTCCAGTAGGTGAGGGTACATTTCGCTCACCTTTCCAATCTCAATCCATTTATCACTGACTTGGAACTTGTGATCTACACGATGCTTGTCTTGCCTTGCTTTGTACTTGCCTTTTCCATTTTCAAGTTGATATTTCACTGTTTGATGTACCATTTGGAGTCATTCAATGAATTATTTGGCTTTGTCCATGTTACTATCAATGGAAACATCCTTCTTACCAAGATGATACAACACATTATGATACAAATAGTAAATAAATTCCTCTACTTGATTCCTTTGACTCAAGCTTCAATATACATCTTGAAAGTATGTATTTTGTTGAACATAACTTTCATGTAAAACAAAATGATGCTTGGGGAAAGTAATTATACAAACTATAGGCCTAGAAAGTACATCAACAAGCTTGTCTCTTATACCTTTCTCATACCTTTTGACCAAGTGGAATAGTAGAAGAAAACCCATCCAATGAAAGTGCCTTTGTCATTGCAACTTAAACATTGCACCATTGAAAATTTCTGAATGAAATTAAATGGGCTTACCATATTTCATAAAGGTTGTGCCCATGGCATAGTCACATACATAAACCTAAAACTCAAATGACTTCTTCAAGTTTAAAAGAGAAAGTATAAAGGTTGAATTGATCTTTTGTCTTAAAGAATCAAATGTCTCTTGTTGTTTGCCTTCCCACTGGAAGACCTTTTGCACAACTGCCAAATAATGGAAATAAGCTATAATAGAAGAAAAATTAACAAAATCTTTCCTCCAACATTGGGATTCTCCCAAAAAACCTCTTATCCAAATGACTATCTTGAGCGTTGACAATCCATAATGGCAGCAATCTTGGAGAGGTATAACTTCAGCTCACCTTCTCCAATCTCATGGCCCAAGTGCATAAAAGAATTTTTTTCCAACATATTCTTTGAAATCTTCAATAACAAATGTTCTTGACATAAGGCATCAAGTATTTCTTTCTCATACATGACATGTTCATAATGAAATTTTCTGAAAATGAAAATTTCATCCAATTAGACTATCATGTCTAGAAATGGCTTCAATACATCTTGCTTCATATGCATGAAAGTAGTAGGAGCATGGAAACGACCAAAAATAATAACAAGACATTCAAACAAACCTTGGTTGGCTTTGAATGTCGTCTTCCATATGTCTCCTTCAAAAACTCTCCTTTGATGAAAACCACTTCTTGAATCCCATTCAATGAAATTCTTACCATTCTTCTTGGGCATCAAAACAAGAGGTGCACCACATGGTAAAGGAGAAGGTCGAATGATCCTTTTGTTCAATAATCCTTGGATTTGTTTTGTTATTTCTGCACTTTCCCTTCTTAACATCATGTGCATGTCAATGTTAGGAAGAAGACACTTTTGTTGCAATGGTATTTTATGTTGGATTCTCCTCTTGGAAGGATTCTTTTACTTTCTGAAACACCTCATCATCATGGTTAACTACATCAACCAAATCAGTTTTCAATTTTGAAGTACAACCATCAAATGTTTCATAATCAATATCAACATTGGGTTTGATCATAAGAAGCACTAAATTCTTGCTTGAATTCACTAGCCTTTTCATTTTCCCTACATTAACTAATGAAAGATTTAGTTTCTTGAGATGAGCTCTCACAATATACTCCATGCCATCCTTGAACAAGTGGTACATGTTTTCATGACGATAGAAGATTTATTTTCTCTCATAAAGGTAAGAATTACACAAAAAAATTCTTGATATATCAAGCGGTATAACATCTAATTCAACTTCATTAATGAGTTTGTTGTGATTTCAAACCAAAGAATACATTTTCTTGTAACCTGTAAGTTTGTGTCCTTGTGTATCCAACCCAATGGATATGGCTTGGGATGTAAAATGGTTTCAATATTAAGTTTCTTGACTAAGACATCAGATATCAAATTAGCTTGAGACCCACTATCAAAAAGTGTGTCGATTTTTGTATGTTTTGAGATTACCCTCACATGAAATAATTCAATCCTTTTTTATTCATTTCGAGGATTAGTGTGACAATTTGATATACTAGTGCTAGCAATGGATTATTTTCCTTTTATACCCATGGATGTAATTTTGGTTTCATCACCCGAATCGGATCCCAAATCCTCTTGAATGACGACAACTGTCTTTTCTTTTCCCTTGCTATTGTTTCTTTTTGGTATCATTTTGGGGTGAAGATTCCAACAATGAGCTTCATCATCACCTTGTCTAGAACAATGCTTACATATTGTTTTCTATTCTTCCTTTTTAATGGATGCATTTTTCTTTCCCTTGAAACCCTTTTCTTTCTCTTTACCCTTAAATGGCTTTTTACTACCTTCTTTTGGGGTGTTTTTCCCTCTTGCCTCAACATGAATGGCTTGCACACACACATCATCTAGATTATTGGGATTAAACATTAAGATAGTATGCTTGAGGTAACTGTGTAATCCCCCTATGTATTTCAGCAATGTGTCCCGTGATTGCAAATCTACACCTAACATTAAAGACCTTTTTATGAATTCTTGGGTGTAATATTGCACATTTTGACCTTGAAACTGTGTAAAGTTATGCCAATTCATGATGGATTTCTGCATATAAGCTAGAGGGTAGAATTATCTTTTGATTGCAACAAAGAAATCAATCCAAGAAATTGATATGTTATCGTGTTTTTAAATCTCCTCTTGGGTTTTTGATTCCCACCATACTAGTGCTACACCCTCCATTCTCAAGGAAGTTAACTGAATCTTTATGTTATATTCTTGAAGGTTTTGAATCCTGCAATAGACCTCCAACTAACGAATCCAATTATTAAGCTTCTCTGCATTCACTTCACCATTACACATGGGCATCTCAAATTTAACATCAAGTTTTAAAAAAGGTGATTTACCAATTCCTTTTGAAGTATGATGATGAGTATGAGTAAGGGTTGTGTTAGTGGAAGAGGGTGAATATGATTTTGAAGAAGAAGATGAAGAATATGGTGGGGAGGGTGGAGTTTTCTATCCATTTCCATTGCCTCTTCCTGAAGAACCTTCTCCTTTGGGAGGTTTGGAACTTTCACCTTGCAACCTGGTATTCTTCTCTTCATAGAGGAGCTTCACCATCTCTGTCATATCAAAGAAAGCCTTTCTAAAGGTCTTCTCATATTTTGTCATGTTTGTAGGTTCTCCTTCATGAGACATGATCTTTGGAGTCTCAACTGCAACTTGAGGCTGAACTGGTGTTGGAGATTGTGACAACCTTGCTCTCTTTCCCCTTGACCCAACTTCAGGGATTTCAACCAACTTCCCTTCTCCTCTTTTGAGTTTTAACCTTGTAAGCATGACATAAACTTGCAAATAGTTAAATCCTTCTTTAACAAAGAAAACCCAGTGCTCTAATACCAAAATGATTTGATTTAGAATATTAGATTGTTGTGCTAAGATCCTCCTCATATTAGAAACAAAATGATTTCAGTGTGCCTAAGGATTCATGAATTTTTGCAAGTTAAATGATGAATTTTTATGTTAATTTTATGAGAAATCTAACATAAATAAGAGACTGAACAGTAGCATAAACATGTACAAAACATCATCAAAAACACATTACAATAGGAACATGATAAATGAGTTCACCCCTCCTAGGCTACTTCTCCTTGGTCCAACTTCTAATGGCTTGGGCTTCTCTATTATGCTCAAAAGTGTAAAAATATGTGTTTACAATGCTCAAATGCTTCTAAAATCTATTCCAATGAGTCCAGAATGTCCAAAAATGGCTACCTAGCCTTTTTTTGCATCCGATTTGGTCAAAAACTGAAGAAGTTATGACCTCTCCTAGTTATGCCACTATTCGCTCCACAAATTGCACCAAATCCGACATGATCCTACAATTTCGCCCTAAAAAGCACTAATTGAGTGAAAATTTCACCGTGCGGTGGGTGAAATTGTAGGATGGTTAATTCACCCATAACCTCGCCAACGGTTATAAAAAATTCCACTGTTAGCAGAGCACGTTCACATGGTGTTTTCACTCACGATTAGTGTTGGCAGTGACCTTAACCATTTGCGGGCTACGGATGAGGTGTTCACATGGGAGGCTGGTAGTCATGGTTAGGTTGGTAGTTGAAACAACCATTCATTGTTAGTAGATTATGGTCACAGGGAGCGCCACTGGCGGTTATGCTTGCTATCCCCCCCCCCCCCCCCCCCCCAACCCCAATTTGACGGTCAACATATTTTAAATATAGTATGCTGTCATAGCTTGTTAAGTCACATGCTGTGGGCATAATGGTAAACCTTGGTGCTGTTAGATGGGAGGTCACGGGATTGAGTCATGCCTCTGACCTATCTTTCCAACCATATTTTAGCTGACCATTAGGAGGACACATGGCAGCCTCCGGCTTAGCCACATGTCACGTCCTCATTGGTCAACACTATAACACATGAGCCAATCAAATAATGCCACTACATCAAAATATTCCAAGAGTATTCCAGTTGCCACCTAGGTGGTATGGATGCTTAGTCAGCATCCCTGTCATCCTTCTGCAATTTTTTTTACCTGTTAGACAAAGTGAATAGATCATGTTTCTAGGAGCATATAGTGTTTGTTTCACATGAAACAAGTTGTGTCAGATTCAGGATGATGAGGACTACATAGTTGTTCAGGTTCCACACCATTCTAACAACTTTGATTTTTGAGCATAATTTTGAGCACCCCACCTCCCTTCTTTAGGTTCAACTGGCCATTGGTTCTCCGAGATCTGGCACCATAAATCCTCATACCTAGGTAGGGCCCAAAACTTGGCCCAGGGAGGTTGATGGAGGTAAAAGAACAAGAAAAAGTATGATGGCCACAAGAAAAAAAAAAGATCAAAATGCAAAAGAATACCGAGACATATACATTAACACACGGGCAAAATCTTGGCATGAGATATATATCAATCATTATGGCCATCACTCAGTTACTGAGTACATGTTTCTCTGCATATTATGAGAAATAACCCTTGCATGTCTTAACCCCTGGTGGACATTGAGTTGCTTCATCCTTAAGGGGGTAGTAACTATAAAACATGATATAAAGAAATATATAACCCTTTGAGCTATGAGCAGTAATACAAAGAATGATCAAGATAACCAAGAAAAAGTAAAAGACACATAAGAGGAGTAGAAAAATAAAATCCAAGTCAGTATCTCATGCATCCACAATTTCTCCCTCCCCGCATATTTACACTAGGGATGATAAGCCCATCATTGTTGGTCCCTTTGACCATAACACTTGGCCATGAAGTCTTCTCCCCTCCATTTCATCATTATTCACATGCCACCTATTAATTGAAGAGTGGACCAAGGACATGCCACATCCCTTGGTGGGTGGAAAAACCTAATAAGGTGGTCTATTAAGCACTCCTACTTAGGGAGGTAACACCATTACAAGTTCAAAGGCTTAATTATGGAAGGGAAGCCTTATTTGAAATGTCAAATTTCGCATTACTTTCAAGCTTGGTTCATTTGGATGCAAAAAATGATTAATGTACCTAATGATGTAGTTTTTAACACTGGATATTGTATGTAGTTTCAAGGTGGTTCCACATCCTTGGCTTACGGAAATTATAGGAGCATATTGACACCCACAAGTGGAGAGTTGAGAGCCACAAGAGTCCAAGAAACATATGAGCATCACACATAGTCATGGGCACCTCCAACGCTCACAACATTCCAACACTTTTACCTAACATGCCCCCATCCGGTTTAGCACTTTATGAAGGGTTAGAAGCTAATCTAGGTCCTAGAGGAGGATGGTCTCAAACCTTCACCTTGAGACATGGGAAGGCTAACACCCCCTTGAAAGCCCCTAAAGTTAGAGCAGAGACAAGCATTTTGACCACCTAGAGACCACTTTTGTGTCCCAAAATCAAAACTAGGGTGCACAGAGGGAGATTGACAAAGACCTAAGGGACAAACCTTAGGAGATGATTTTAGATGGATTCTACTCACACCTTAGCACTAAGAACCCTAAACACTAGCCCTATATGGGCTCACACATGCATGGCATGATCCTTTCTCTCACCTATGACTCACACATGTGGGATAGAGTTATGTTTCTTCATTGGCTACTAGGTCAGCTTGTGATCTAGCTTGTTACTTGCATATTTTTCTATGATTTTTATGAGCATTAGGCTAAAATAGATCTTATGACTCCTCATATAAATAGAGGAGAGATCATTTGTAACAATTCATCATCACAACTTGAAGAGTTCAACCTCTCTCTAAAGAATTTTGGCCCTCTTTTTTGTGGTAGAGATGTGAATTATGAATGCACTTTGATATTTGGAGCAAAATATTTGTCTTTGGAGATATTGTCTTGGATCTATAGAAATGATATCATGCATGTTATCTTGTAAGTGAACTATTTTGTTGATTAAATATTTTTCATTATGTCTAATGTATGCAATGTATTGAATCTAGGGTTTCAATTATGCCCTAATTTATAAGAAATTTTTTGATAGAATATATATGCCATTATTGCATACATTATTCATGGATAATATGTGAATGATAATCCTAGTGGTTATATTTAACTAGCTCTCCCATGAAAATTGTTGGTCCATCTCAATAGATAATTGCTAGGGTTTTTGATGCTAGGGCATCATTAGTCCTTCCTCCTTAGAAACGTGTTGGTCATTTAAACAACACATATACTCCATCCACCCAAGGATAAGGCACTATAACTCATTTATTATTTATCACTTTAACTTAAATTTGTAAATTTTCTCGCTCCTCTCCTTGCATTAATTTGTCCCCTTTAAGGCCAAGCAACCAAGCTAGGGCTTGGTGTGAATTCGTAGGGAAGAGGAATTTCCAGAGTAGGAGAGTCTAAATTCCAAGAGGAGAGTGTTTGCCACAAAATCCCTTCTTTTGGTAGGCATTGTCAGTTTTTGTAGCTTGCGAGGTACTCCAAGCCCCAGGGTTCGGGGTTTGGAGGGAAAAGTGCCACAAGAGTCACTTGTGGGCTTGGAATCCAAGCATGGGGTTTTACACCAAATCATGTTTTGGGCATTTCCATGGAGAACATTGGAAATTGTCTGGAATGAGATGATAGAGGGCAAAAGGGAGAATCTGATGCTTCGAGAATCATTGAATTTCGAGTTGTTCTTAGTGAGATATGAATTTTTGAAGTTAATGTAACACCCTCCTCCCACATCTACCCAAGCAACTGACTAGTTGGGGTAAACATACGACAAGGGGTTACTATGATTGGATTCGACCTCCTATGTGACCTTAAGGAAGTGGAATTGACAAAACAAGACCTTATAGACCTCCCTCAGGTTCTTTAGGATCCCTAGCAGCTAATCCACCACTCGAGGTGCCCAACCCTTGAGTTAACCTAGCATTTCAATGGATTAAACCCAAATTCGCTCCCATGACAAGGCATGAATGTGGCCAACAACCCAAAGTCACTCTCGTAGGATTTCTTGCTAGTGATCAGAGACCCAAATTGTCAATGCTATGTCAACAATTCCGATATTTGAGCCACTTTTTCAGGCCTAGAGCCCGTGTTACTACCCATAATTGAACTTGTTATCACCCCAAGAAACTCTCCTAGGTTGTAGCTCAGAGATGCTCGGGAACATTACAAATTCAACTTATTGTTGCAAATGGATTAATGGAAGGAATGATGCTTGTTCAAGCCAGATAACCACTTCTAATTTGCTTGACTCCAAACATGCGTGAACACTGCCAGACTACAAGGCTTTAGATCACCAATTACTCAGAGTTTAAGGATTGGGTGAATATGGATAATACTAACCACACTAGCAGATGCACAAGACCTTGTGATGGCTGGCTGCAACTAGTAAAGAGGTCTGCAAATCTAATTCCCTAATGTATAGATAGGATGAAAGCTCTCTGTCACTAGGTGAAAAGAAACCTGAATAACTCATTCACTGATACATGCAAGACTTTAACACAGAGGTAGGATGACAACTCCTCTAGTGCTAAACATCAAGAGTTCAAGAAAATTGCATATCAGGCATAGCCTCGAACAGAATAGAAATGGAAAGTGAGCAATTAACAACAAAAGAAGCTTGTATTAGCTGAAAATGAAGATGAGACACTGCAAGTATCAAAGTAGTTACAGTCTCTAGAAGTTGAACCTTACATCAAAACAACAACCATCCACCCTGATTACATCTTGTTTCTGGGTATATATAGAGTTTCATTACAAAGGCACTCGGCCATTCTAGGTATGGAGGGGTCATAATTGACCACCATCCACTTTAACTGCTTGATGGAGTCTCCGGTGCATTTTATTTCTTCAGTGGATAATTCTGATCTCTTTCCTACACTCTGATGTCCTCTCAAGTGGCTGAGGTATCGTATAGGATGAAATCCCATAACTATTAAATGCGGTTATTTACTCAAGCTCTGTCCTTTTCCTTCTCGGCCATATTGTCTGTTGAATGCAGTTGTTGAGGAGGAAATGCACTTGGTACTAGTAGACTGGTCACCTTTGTCCTTCGGGAGCATGGAATAGTTAAGTGATGTGGACTACATAGCAGGTGGACTAGTAGGAGGAAGGAGAAGGGTCGGCCATCAAATCAGGAGGATAGATGGTAGAGATGACTTAGTGGGGGATATCGAAAGAAGTGTGAGTGGAACGAGCGTGGGTTGTTGGATCTTGGCGGAACTGATCCAAGGGTGGTCAGGTGAGGAAGGTGCATGAAAATTATCGAGCGAGGATAAAGGATTAAGCGGTAAGTGGTCTCGATTGCACTGCCTTTGGGCATTAAGTGGTAAAAGGGGGAGGGCATGCGATTCCATTCAGCACGTGACACGTAGCGACGAAGGAGAGAGAAAAACTGCTCTCCATCATGTGCTAACATGCCATCACTTTGTGGGCGCGAAATGAGCAAAGGCCGTTCGATCTTGACTGAACTGATTGGACGACAGAGGAGTGATTGGGTAAGTCGCTTTATCGGGCATGACGGGAGTTGTCGGATCGGGTTTTTCTTTTGGTAGTTTTGGGCCTTTACATAGGGCAACATACGATTGCAATCATATTGCATCACAATATTGCATCGGCAAAAGCCGAGGGGCGTAGCCTTTATACACACATGGATGCGGTTTGTGATAGTGATTAAACCTAGACCCAATAAAGGAATTAATCGCTTTTAGCACTGATGAAGGGAGAATGAGCAGTGCAAGGGAAGGAGAAAATGATCGTTGTGAGTCTCTTTTGAGCGTGACCAAGGACCAAGTTCATTTCCGACCTTTAGAAATCAAAGGTATGTAGCATAGCTAACACTGGCTCCTTCTTGGGATGAGATCCTCCCTGTGAGGTCTCGAGAACTACAGATCATTACCTTTTCTGTCAAACCAGATGAGCAAAATTTCCTAGTGTTCCATTGGGCATGGAGTCTAACTGAGTCTACACTTAAAACTTAATTAAAATAACATATTTACAAATTTAAGGCTTGAAAACCTTAAAGAACATAAACTTTCAGAAAACACCCATTAATTGGGCCATGAAAAACTATCTCCCCTTCCATACTTTGCAGTATGAAAGTATTGTTTCCTTGGATCTAAGTGATGATGAATGATCCTATCCATAGAGCATTGAGTTTACCAGGATCTCCCTGCCTTTTCTTCAGTGCATCCCATTTGAGAAAATAGTCACCATACTGAAAATTGACCCTTTTTACCTTTCCATGAAAGGTTTCTTTCTCTTGTTCAATGTGCATGTCAGCCAATTCATCAAAGACTTGCAGAAGCGGGTTGATTTGATCACCTACCTCAAAACGTTTTGGGCATTTGACCTTATCAAGTAGATATGGTTTATATTTCACCCCCTCTCTGTATGCTCTCACCCTTGGATGTTCTTCGTGGAAGCTTTTGTACACCTAATGAATGACGAGGGTTGCTGTGTACTTGGCTGTGTCATGTGTGTCCTGAACAATTAATATAAATGGTGAATCTATGTATTCTTGTGTTAGAGACACAAAGACTTCACTTGCTCTTGTAGCTTTCTTAGAACAAGCCCCATCCGAGAAGGTGTCCCAAATTTAGAAGCATTCTTCCTTTGTGATCTGGCAAACTGCCCTTTCAAGCTGTGTGGAGGCCAACTGTGCAGGCTTTGGAATATCAAGACCGAGATTATCCATATTAGCCTTGGGCATTGAGTTATGGTTGGGCTTAGCATCTAGGGAGAAATCATGAGGGATTTTCTCTTGAACAGATAGAGAAACACAAGATGATGGGGAACTAACTTCACCCTTTTTAATCACTGGGTTGGGGATAACAACAGGTTGGTCAATTTGCAGATTTGCATAGTCATGGGAAGCTAGGATGACTTTAGGCTCAGGCTCTTCAAGGATAGATTTCCTGAAGGACTCATTCTCCACTAGTCCAATTAGAGGCATGTGTATTCTTGGTTTCTGGATTTCTGATTGAAAACTTAATGAAGAAGGGTAACCTTCAAGGCCTCTTACCTCTATGGCTGGAACTTTGAGGATGATGGGATCTGCTGCTGGTTGCTTCTGCTTATAAGCTTGTTGCTCTGCAGATGCAATAAAATTATGAGCAGGGCCTTTGGATAATGACTTCTCATAGGCAGCCTTGGTTAAGAAAGGGGCACTTCCCTTGTCTTCCATACCATGGACCTCATCATCTTCTTCAAACTTCTCTTCTTCCATGACTATATTCTAAAAAAGGTTCTTCACCCTTTGGTCTTCATTGGCATCTTTGTTTCTTCGCAAAATCTGCAACTACTCCTTTGCTCCTTTATATGGATTTGGATTTGGATTTGTAAAGGTAAAAGGATCTTGTCCTTCCCCTAAATGCTGCCCCACCCTTAATTTGGAAACTTCAGAGGTTAATGACTCTATCATCCTAGCCATTTTATCGATCTTGAGATCTGAGGATGATGAGGACTCACCCCTCTGTCTTCTCCTTTCAGCATTACCTTCGAACCTTTCTGTAGCCATGATGTTTGATTCTACATCCATGGCTGCATTTTGCATATTAGCCAAAGAAGCACATCTTCTTTCTCTTAAAAGTAGGCAGAAATCAGAGTCAAAAGCATTGGCATAAGTGAGTTTGGCAGAGGTGGGGGTTAGGCTTTACTTCAGCAGGTATCTTACTATACATACGATTGAATCTTTTATTAAAATCGGGCAATGATTCCCCATTTTCCCTCTTGAGGTTTCCAAACTCTGTATGGTAATATAGTAGGTCTTTTTTATCTCCCCAATGCTTCAAAAATACATCATCTAAGGCTTCAATGTCTTCTATATACCTAGGGGTCAATTCTCTGAACCACTTCCTAGTTTCTCCGTCAAGGATTTGGAAAAATAATCTCATCCACACATCATCCTCACTGATATCTAGGTTATCAGCATAACTATAAAAAGACTCAAGGTGTTTTTCAGCTGTTACTCCCTTTGTACCAGTGAACTTAGGCATGTATTTTTGATACTCTCCTACAGGCATGGAATTTAAAGGGATAGGCAAGACCAGGGGTCCATATCTAGCAGCTATGATTCTTTCCATTTTGGTAGATGCTTGTTGGCCTGCCATGGCTGGGATAGGTGGAAGGATATTGGAAGATTAGATGGTAGAAAGCAATGAAATAGATGACAGAGACAAGGGAATATGATGGACTGTATGGGAGGCTTTCTTTGGACTGAGATCCAAAGGGGAACTAAATGAACAAGGAGCTTTATGAATCTCTGAAGGTACTTGTTCACTAACTATGCTAGGCTATGTATCTTCAAAATGTACATCCTCCGTTATAACCTTCTCTTGCAGAGAAACATAAGATTTTTTGGGCTTACCTAATCCTGATGCTCCTTTCTGTGATGTTTTCTTCTGCTTGACAATATTCTTAGGGTCAAGCACTGGGTCAACTGGTGTTTTCTGAGGATTTCCCCAGGTATGCCTCACAAACTGAGCCAGAATTGTAATGTGGAGTTGCCAAAGGTTGGTCCTCCAGTAGAGTCACCAAATAGATGATTACAACCAGAAATGTGTCCAGACTTTGTCTATCATCAAAGTTGGAACTGTGTCGTTTCCCCAGGGAAGCTGAGCTTCAATCTCCTCTCCCCAGTAATGGTGCCAATTAATTTTATCACCCCAAGAAACTCTCCTAGGTTGTAGCTCGGAGATGCTCGGGAACATTACAAATTCAACTTAAATGGATGAATGGAAGGAATGATGCTTGTTCAAGCCAGATAACCACTTCTACTTTGCTTGACTCCAGACATGCATGAACACCCCCAAACTACAAGGCTTTAGACCACCAATTACTCACAGTTTAAGGATTGGGTGAATATGGAGAATACTGACCACACCAACAGATGCACAAGACCTTGTGATGGCCAGCTACAACTAGTAAAGAGGTCTGCAAATCTAATTCCCTAATGTACAGACAAGATGACAATTCTCTGTCACTAGGTGAAAAGAAACCTGAATAACTCATTCATTGATACATGCAAGAATTTAACACAGAGGTAGGATGACAACTCCTCTAATGCTAAACATCAAGAGTTCAGGAAAACCACATATCAGGCACAACCTGGAATAGAATAGAAATGGAAAGTGAGCAATTAAGAGCAAAAGAAGCTTGTATTAGCTAAAAATGAAGACGAGACACTGCAAGTATCAAAGTAGTTATAGTCTCTAGAAGTTGAACCTTACATCAAAACAACAACCATCCACCCTAATTACATCTTGTTTCTGGATATATATAGAGTTTCATTACATAGGCACTCGCCCATTCTAGGTATGGAGGGGTCATAATTTATCACCAACTGCTTTAACTGCTTGATGGAGTCTCTGGTGCATTTGCTTGCTTCAGTGGATAATTCTGATCTTTTTCCTACACTTTGTTGTCCTCTCAGGTGGTTGAGGTGTCATATAGGATGAAATCCCATAACTGTTAAATGCGGTTATTTACTCGAGCTCTGTCCTTTTCCTTCTCGGCCATACTGTCTGTTGAATGCGGTTGTTGAGAAGGAAATGCACCTGGTACTGGTAGACTGGTCACCTTTGTCCTTTGGGAGCATGGAATAGTTAAGAGACGCACACTGCATAGCAGGTGGACGAGTAGGAGGAAGGAGAAGGGTCGACCGTCAGATCAGGAGGATAGACGGTAGAGATGACTTGGCAGGTGATATCGGAAGAAGTAGGAGTGGAACGAGCATGGGACTGATCCAACGGTGGTCGGGTGAGGAAGGTGTGCAATGATTATCTGGTGAGGACAGAGGATTAAGCGGTAAGTGGTCTCGATTGCACCGAATTTGGGCATTAGGTGGTAAAAGGGGGAGGGTGTGCGATTCCATTTAGCGCGTGACACGTAGCGATGGAGGAGAGAGAAAGACCGCTCTCCATCATGTGCTAACGTGCCATCACTTTGTGGGCATGAAATGAGTGAAGGTCGTTTGATCTTGATGGAACTAATTGGACGGCGGAGGAGTGATTGGGCGAGTCACTTTATCGGGCACGATGGGAGTCATTAGATCGGGTTTTTCTTTTGGTAGTTTTGGGCCTTTACGTAGGGCGATGTGCGATTGCGATCAGATCGCATCACAATATCGCATTGGTAGAAGCCGAGGGGCATAACCTTTATACACACATGGATGCAATTTGCGATAGCGATTAAACTTGGACCCGATAAAGGAATTAATCGTTTTTAGGACTGATGAAGGGAGAATGAGCGATGCAAGGGAAGGAGAAAATGACCATTTTGAGTCTCTTTTGAGCGTGACCAAGGACCAAGTTCATTTCCGACCTTTAGAAATCAAAGGTATGTCGCAGAGCTAACATAACCATCTCTCTAAATCAATAAAATAACATGGAAATGATAATACTGAAGCATATACTTGTTCAATATTTTGACTTGAACCCCACTAGCCACGACAAGTATTTTGTCAAACACTTCGTAAATATGCAACCTACAGGTGTAAATAACAGATCCGAGCATAGGGGCCTCATATTTATCTGAGATTCACTATGAAGCATTGTGTCCTTATCACATTAGCTTCCATTTCATCCATTGGGTCATAGATACATTGATCATTCAATAACAAGTAAGAACATGATGAGAGCCTCTCATGGTTGTTATCATAAAACGTATAAATAACCAGCATAATAGGGGCAGAAATACCAATGAAATCACAGCCATATGAACCACATATAATCCACCATAATGCTCATAGAGATACAAGGAGAAATAACCTTTCATTAATGATGCAAAATCCAAACTCGGGATAGGACTTCCACGTTCCACCTGACTGTAGAATAAATCACTCTTCATCCATTCACCCCTGTGCCATATTCCAAGCATGAATGTGGGATCTCATAGAACACATCAATCAAAACTCATCCAAGGCTTCCATAGGCCATCCACCTCAACCCATCAAACAATGATTCCACCTCATGGTCAGACATCACAAAATCAACATCAGATCGGTCTCTATCCCTACTTTTTAGGGCTCTAGAGTGTTTGTTCCAACCTGGCTCCCAAGACTAGTAACTCAACCCACAAATTTTACTCGGCTCTAGAGAGTTTTTCCAACCAAGGCTACGGGACTAGTAACTCAACCCACAACTTTTACCAGGCTCTAGAGCATTTGTCGAACTAGGGCCACAGGACTAGTAACTCAAACAACCAAGGGCTCTAGGGTGTTTGTCCAACAAAGGCTATGAGACTAGTAACTCAACCCAAATTTTTATTGAGGTTGCAGAGCATTTGTCCAACCAAGGCTACATGACTAGTAACTCAACCCAAGCCTTTACAGGGCTCTAGAGAGTTTTTACAACCAAGGCTTCCTAGAACTAATAGGTCAACCCAAGATAAGGAAACATGAGAACCAACTAGAAAACAAAGTAAATGAACCTACAACACCATGGCTATCCAGAAAATGGCAAGGCTAGCTAGATCCACTGTCAATCTAGAAAATCATCCATGCCAGTGACAGATCATGGCCAATAAACCACATGCATGTACCATGCATGCCAAAATTAGTGAAACAATCATACATGAAACTCACTACCTAGAAGAAAATCTGATGTAGTTGTTGATACTGATGCCCTCTCGTGATTTTATGCTCTTCCTTTGCCTTCTTGCTCCAAAAATCCAAGTATGCTACACCCTCAAAGAGTGGTCCAAGAAAAATCTAAGTATCCAAGAGTATAAGAGATAGAGAATAATGAGAGATCTCCAAAACTGAACTGATCAAGTCTTGCCCATTGATCGTCAGAAGCCTTTTTATTAATGAGGCCTCTATTTTCTTCATTTTCCATTGTTTTCCTTCATTTTCTTGCTCACATGCAACCTGTGACCTTTCACCTTCCTTTTCTCCTAATTTCCATTATTTTCATAAATTAAATGTCAATTAATGCCTCATGCCTTTCCAAAACCTTATCCATTTCATTTGCCAAATTCCTTAGTTATAACAAACCGAATCAACAACCACTAGAATGTTTCCCCCACCATTCAACTTGAAATACGTGTCCCATCACCATGACCTTATATATTTTTACATGACTTTTTAACCAAGGCTGTTATAGTTAATTTCGGGGTTGATACCATAAGAGTCAAGGTTGGCCTAAGGTTTTTCTAGGCTTATGACAGTTGCACAACCCTTATTGTGACGTTGAAGAAGCCTTTCATTTAGTGTATAAATAGAAGGTGGAGAGGATGCATTTGAGTATCCAAAAGTGCAACACACAAGAATGAAGAGAGCTCATTGGAGGAGAATAATTATATGTGATAGCCACAACTAGAGGAGGCTAGGGCAACGAGGAAATCAACACCCTTTGAAGGGCTAAACAAGGCATTGAGCTGTTGGAAGGAGGCAGAGGTTACTTGCTAGGTACGTTGAGTTGGAGACCTCTCTTCCAAGTCTTTTTGGGCACTATTTTAAGGACATGGAACTAATAGGATGTTGGCTGTATGCTACAAGAGTATTGTATTCTAGACCGCATGCCATAACAACAAATTTAGGACTTGCGTAGGGTGGATTAAGGGCTCAAATATGCCAATAACAACGACATGCTAAGGGAGCTCTCTCATGAAGGTGTATTATAGATTTTGGAGGGTTGTTTGTGGACTGCCAAGTAGGTTGTGAAGGGTTGTTGTAGTGTGATCAATTTCCCTAACCAGAATAGTCAAGGGTAGTGAATTACAAATAGATTTGGAGCAACATTAGTGACGCGTGTTGGGTCAAGTCTTGACCTGATTTGGATCATATTGGTAGGAAGCCTGTGGGAGACAATTTGATGGCTTGATTGGGTGATCGTAAACCTTCATATATGCAGATCTTGCAGTGTAGTGTTGGGTACCATTGACCTAGTGGAGGGTAGCATGTTGGCTACCCAAAGTAGCACTAGATGAGCTATCTTGAAGTGATGAAGAGAAGATGAAGGTTGGGTGAAGATTGGTGTCGAAGTGCAATATCTTGATGGACTAAGGTGATTTATAGCTTGGCAGTTTGGAGCTCGGGAAGTGGCCAACCAAGAGAGAAGATTGATCAACCCATGTACATGTAACAAAAATGACTTGTAGGAGTCTTAGGTGGCAGCCCTATGGGACTTTTGCTGTGTTTTCCTTTGAAGGACTAAGGGGCAACTAGTGAGAAATACGGGAGCAAAGGACCGACAGGACAAGATACGACATAGAAGTTGTAGCGAAGTTTTTCATTGTATCTTGTATACCATAGAATGTTGCATTATTCAGACTAGTTTAATATAATGAAGATTGGGTTGTACATTATTGTACAATTTTGTTAAAAAATGTGTATATTTCTGCATATGTGATTTACTTCTTTATAGTTTTCATTGTGCAAAGTAGTTCTTGTTTAGATTCTTGGATTGGTAGTGTCAAAGATTTCTAACCTGGACCTAAGATTGTGGAAATTCAACACGGTATTAGAGTGTGTTTGAGCTAATTTGGAAGTCAGTCAATTAGAGTTGTGCACATCGAAGTACAACTTAAGAGGGAGTTGGTCACATTATAGGTGGAAATGCCAAAGGTACAGGATGGTATCTAATATGAGGATATTTTGGAGGGGTTGTCCAACTATAGTCCATGGAAGGAAAGGATCAAATGGTCTTGCATGTCAATAGGATCTCAGAGTTCGCCGAGAAAGCCATCAAGAAGCCAACTAACCCAAAGGAGCTATAAGTGTATGAGAATTTAGATATGAGGGCAAGATTGATCATCCTAAATGGTGGGAAGGATCCCTAATACCTCGTTTGTCTAGGAAGAACACCGCACATGATATGTGGATGGCTCTTCAGAATTTGTTCTAGAATAAGAACGAGAACAAGGTATTGGTATTGAAGGATAATTTGAAGTCCACCAAGATGATAAAGGGTGAAGGTGTGACTTCGTATCTGACGAGATTGTCTCAGGTCAAAGATGATCTTGTTATCTTTGGTGTGACTATTTCAGATGGACATATGGTGAGGATTACCTTGAAATGGTTCACCAAGGAATGGAAGCCCTTCATCAAAGGGATTATTTCCAAAGAGAAGTTGCTAGACTGGAATAGGTTGTGGGATGAATTCATTCAGGAAGAATTGTGAGACAAGGATCTTCATCCAAAAAAGAAGACTTTCAATGATGATGTGGAACTTGCAGTGTGAATGAAGGGTAAGCAGAAGAAGGACTTGAGTAAGGTCAAGTGTTTCAACTATGGCGAGATCGGTCATTTTTCATCGAGATGTCCAATGAAGAAGAAGGGAGATGATGAGAAGAAGAAAAGAAAGCATGTTGTTAGTGTTACCACTTCTACTGAAATAATGATCTCACCAGGAGATTGGAGGAGGAGGACTTTGTTATGATCTCTCATTTCTCCTAGGGTACTGTTGATGAGGATAGATGGTATGTGAAAAGTGTTGTGATGAAATATATGGCAGGGTCACAGGAGGTTTTTGAGACTCTAGCTGAATGGGACTTGAAGTTGCACATGGTCTTGGACGACAAGAGTCAGAAGGAGATATGAGGATCGAGTGTTGTGTTATTCAAGATGGATAAAAGATGAGTGATGTAGGTCCAGGATGTATTGTTTGTACCAGGACTCAAATATAGCATGAGTTTTGTCTCAATGATTGAGAAGAAGGGGTTTGAGGACTTGTTCCAGGATGGGAAGGCAAGACTCAGGCCTAGAGGCTCTAGCTCCACTGGTATCACACTAAGAGTTAGAAAGAATGGTCTATATATGTTAATGGGCTAGCCTATGGATAATGAGAAGTAGCTGTAGGTTCCAAAGAAGAAAGTGCAAGTGCAGGATTCATAAGATTAGGTACAAGTTCTTGAGAAGAAGGTTGAGGTTCTAGAGACTCGGAGGGAGTCGAGTTTGAGAGGAAGCTTACAAGTTTAGAGGGAGAATTTGCAGTCTAAGAAGAACTTTTGGTCAATGGGGAGCAAGGGTTCTCCTATTGGTGCTAAGAAGGAATCATGGAGAGAGTGCAAGATGTTACATGAAAAGAAGAAGAAGTAAGGTGCTTCCAGTAGTGACAGTGACACTTCCAAGGGAGGTGTAGTTCATAGAACATGTATTGCTGCGGTTGTGAGTGTCAAGAGTTGGGAAAGTTTTGTGATTAGTGTGATGATGATGAGTTACTTCCTAGTCTTGGAACTATCTCTGTCGCTAAGAGGGATTGTTGATTTGTGTAGCTTGGGTGGTACTCCAAGCCCTACAGTTCGAGATTTGGAGGGAAAATCGCCATAAGAGTCACTTGTGGGCTTGGAACCCAAGCATGGGGTTTTACACCAGATCATGTTTTTGGAATTTCCATTGAGAAACTTGGACATGTGATGGCATGAGATGATAGAGGGTGAAAGGAGAATCCAACGCTTCGAGAATCGTCAAATTTTGAGTTGTCGTTAGTGAGATATGAATTTTTGAAGTTAATTTTTTGGGTTGACACCATAAGAGTCAAGGTCGGCCTAAGTTTATTTTATGCTTATGATAGTTGGACCACCCCTATTGTGACATTGAAGAAGCCCTTTATTTAGTGTATAAATAAATGGTTAAGAGGAGGAATTTGAGTATCCAAAAGTGCAACACACAAGAAAGAACAGATCTCATTGGAGGAGGATAATTCTCTGTGATATATGCAACAAGGAGAGGCTAGGGCAGCGAGGAGATAAAGATTGTTTGAAGGGATAAACAGGGCACCAAGATGCTAGAAGGAGGCCAAGGTTCTTGTTGGGTAGGACGAGTTGGAGACCTCTCTTGCAAGTTTGTTTGGGCACTGTTTTAAGGAATTTGAACTAGTATGATGTTGGTTGTATGCTACAAGAATACTTTGTGCTAGGATGCATGCCATAAAACCACAGTTAGGGCTTAAGTAGGGTGAATTATGGGCTCAAATATGTCTAGAACAACAACATGCTAAGGGAGTTGTCTCATGAAGGTGTGTCATAGATTTTGGAGGGTTGTTTGTGGATTGCTGAGTGGGTTGTGAAGGGCTGTTGTAACGTGATCAATTTCCCAAACCAGAACATTCAAGGGCAAAAAATTACAAATAGATTTGGAGTAGCATTAGTGACGTCTGTTGGGTCAAGTCTTGACTGGATTTGGATCATATTATTGGGCAGTCTGTGGGAGCCAATTTGGAGGCTTGATTGGGTGATCGTAAGCCTTCATCAATGCAAATATTGCAATGTAGTATTGGGTACCATTGACCTAGTGGAGGGTAGTGTATTGGCTACCCAAAGATTCCCTAGACGAGCTATCTTGAAGTGATGAAGAGGAGCTGAAGGTTGGGTGAAGATTGTTGCTGAAGTGTAGTATCTTGATGGACTTAAGTGACTGCTATCCTAGCAGTTTGGAGCTCGGCAAGTGGCCAACCTAGAGAGCAGATTGATCAGCCTGTGACTTGCAGCAGTGTTAGGTGGCAACCCTCCTAGAGTCTCAATGTGTTTTCCTTTGAAGGACTAAGAGACAACTAGTGAGCAGTACAGGAGAAAAGGACCAACATGACAAGATAAACAATAGAAGTTGCAAAAAAGTTTTTCATTGTATCTTGTATACCATAGAATATTGTATTATTCAGATTGATTTAATATAATGAATATTGGGCTGTAAATTATTGTACAATTTTGTTAAAAAATGTGTATACTTGTGCATATGTGATTTACTACTTTATATTTTCCATTGTGCAAAGTAGTTCTTGTTGAGATTCTTGGTTTGGTAGCATTAGAGATTTTAAGATTCTAATGTAGACCTAAGATCGTCGAAATTCATAGGCATTCACTTCAATTTTATCCATAAATTTCTTTTCCCTAGTTACTAACCTTAAGCTAACCCTAGTTTGGGTTTAGCTTCAACTTGGGGGCTTATTTGTGGATTTAATGTGCCTTGATATTGCTAATATACATTGTTGGAAATCCTTTCTCCTTGCGTTGACCTTTGGCCATCCCAACACTCAACCCACTAATGAAGCCCTAGCTCTTGTGCCTCATATAATAGGCCTCTATCAAGAAAGTGAATTGCATCCTATTGGAGCCTTGAGACTAACTTGTGACTTTCTTATAGAAGGCCTCATTATGTCACCTTGCACCATAACTTCAAAATACCCATTAGGTGACCTTCTCACATACCAGGGCTCATCCCATTGGTGAAAGTCCATAAAGAGAAGGGGGGTTTTTTTTGGCGATAGTGGGTCATCATCCCATTGTTTTCACTTGGTCTAGTGTTAGCCTTGTAGGGTGTCCATATCCAAGAGCTACTATATTTTGTGGAAACATAGCTAATTATTGCCAAAAATTCTTGAAAAATATTACAAATAAACAATTGTGAAGAAACTTGTATTAATTATTGGTGAAAATTTTAAAAGTAATATTTATTTATATTAATAAATAATGTGATAATGTAATGTGAGGAGGAATGTATTCCATGTAGCAAGTGTCAAGTACAACATTTCTTCACTCAATGAGTGAGGTTGACATGTCTCCAATTTATCCATTATGCCATGACGTGTAGACCATGACATTTTAGATTTAATGAGTGTAGGTTGTTGGAGTGTAATGTCTCAACTTGGTTGTATCGTTATCTTGGTCCTCGCACTTTCTTTAGTCAATAAGTGAGGTTGACATGTATCCAATTTAGTCATTATGCCATTATGTGGAGACAAGGGTATTTTACAGTTAATGGGTGTTGGAATTAAATGTCACAACTTGGTTGTATCATCATCTCGTTCCTCTCATACTATAGTTGGTCTTTGGCTACAAGATGTATCTTAATCATATTTTTTTCATGGAATGTATGTTTGATGGCTCTGAATGCATATTTCTTTGCCTGCACTTGACGTGTCAGGAAAGCTCTGCAATAGTAGCCTTTCGTGGTTCTTTCTTTCCTAAGTTCGAGATCCCATGGGCCTCACATTAGTTGTGGAACTTTTTCTTGATGGGAGATGCTAGTTTTCACGTGATTTCTGACTTCGAGGAGGTGCTTAGGTAAGCCATTTCTTTGATAGGAGTTGCATTTATTGATTTTTCATTTGGTAGTGAAAATGGTAATACATAGGGATTATTGCCAAAGAGGGAGAAGAGGAAGGGGTTCACTAGGGGACTCTCTAGAAAGGATGCAAGTAGAGGCTACCACAAGATTTTTTCATGGACAACTCCCACTTGAAGTCAAAGATAAATTATAGGAGATAGAAGAGGATGTAGTTGGGGAGCGTCAATGTCTATCAGACTTGGAGGTGAAAATTTTGCTAGGTAGGGTTCTATTAGACATAAATGATGTCAAGGATGATATATCATTGGTCCTTGACATTGTATTGATTTAGTTGAAGGAAATGAATGAAAGTATAAGGAGAATTGAGACTAGTGTGGCCCTTGGAGCTAGTAGGCCTGCTACCTCAATCTGGAAGACCCCATCCACATAGGGGTGGATGCCTCCACCTCATCTTAGTTATTTTCATGTCCTTTTCCTAGTAGTCCTTCAATATTTTGGCTTCTTCCAGGCCTATTAAGGTTGGTTTAAATGGTCTAGTTAGTGTCTATGAAACAATGAGATATTGGTAGCCGTCTCATATAAATTTTATAGCTTTTTTGGACAGTTCGTTTTAAATTGTCATTTTTGTAGCAACTATGTGTAATGCTATTTATCTTATGGATGTTTCTGGATATAGAATCTCCTATTTTATTAGTGAGCCAATTTTCCAAGCAACAAACCATTAACAGACAAGAGATATAGGCTTATATAATTCTCCTTAGATAATTGAAATTTAGCTTAAACAAATTGTACAATTAATTAATTTCAGTAAAAGATGAATGTATGAACTCATTCTTCTTGAAGTAGATAGTCTTGGTAAAAATAACCTCTTTGGATGTGAAAATATAATGAAATATTTATGTACATGTGTGGCTTGTGAACACACAAATTTTTTTTGTCTATAATTTTGTCTCTAGTTTTAGGTACTTTACTCTTGTTTATATATATATATCTATATATATATATAAAGAAGATAAATAGATAATTTCTTTACTTATTTAATGTAATAGATTATTTTTGGATGGACTACTTTAGGTCATGGCAATCTCACTTGTTGAGATTTTGCAAAAGTCTATAATGTCTTATGGTAGCATCAACACGGATGTTGTTATTAATTTTTGGTAGGTTTTAGTCTCAGCAATAAAGGCCAAATATTTGGCCTCCCAAGCATTTAAGGAATTATTTCAAGCAAATCCAAGCCAATTTTTGATGGAATGCCATACCCTAAGGCCAAATTGGCCTTCCTTTTTGTCAAATCGAACCTCCTTTAATGGGACATCTCAACCCATTTGAGGGTTTTAAACAATGTAAAAGGAAATTTTATAATTTGATTTTGTCTCCAAGTATATTTTGGATGACATGTCCCCATTTTTGGGAACAAAAGGAGGATAGATGTTGAAAGCGTCTAATATAAATAGAGAGGTCTCCCTTCTTAGGAAACCAATGTGAATTATTGAGATCATTTTCCATAATGTGAAATATTTTCATGAAAGTTGTGGCATTCATCTTGGAGTTTCACTTTCTTGGTTGAGATCAAATATTTTTCTAAGGCAATTTGTATATAAATAAAGAATAATAGAAGGGTAATTATATTGATCCATTTGAAGGGAAACTTTGTCACTTGGAGAGGAATGTCTATGGTTTTTACTCACACCTCACTCTTGCTGGTGTAAGGTAAGGTTTGTTTCTCTTTGTTAGACCATGCCCTAGCACTCTTCATTAAGGGTTTCAATTTATTTTGTATCATAGTTGATCTATTTGTTGAAGGATTTTTCCTAAGTATAATCCCTTCTTATAGGGTTGGCTTTCATAATTGTCTCTTGATTAGGATTGAGTTGATTCAACTTATAGGATTCAACCTTTAACCCCTAATCCAAAAGCATTGATCAACTGACTTAAGAGGAGTGTCAATTTTACTTGATAAGCCTAGTGGAAATAAAGCATAATCCTTATTCCAACAACAATCAATCATTTTTCCAAAACTCTAGTGATTTTATTTAATCTAAAAATCCCTAAAAATAGAAAAAAAATACAAAATTTCAAAATAAAAGAATTGATTTGACATATTATTCTTTGTCTAAAAGGTTATCAACCATCTCTTTTATTGCATTTAAAGGTCATATAATACATGTATGAAGGTTTTGAAGGTGATTTTAACAATATGATTTTGTCTTCAATACTTATAGCTCAAAGGATTGGTGAAATCTCTTGCCGTCATATTCACGAAAATTTGATTCTAGCCCTTCTAACTCTAAGTAGCATTTCTAAAATATTTTAATTGAAAATTACTCATATTTGGAAGTTTATTCAACTTTCCTAAAAATTGCAATAAGTTTCATCTTGATTGGTACACTTACATTTTTCACATCTTAGAGATTGGAACCCAAAACTAAGTAACAATTTCCATATTTGAATAAATTTTTGAATATTTTTTATTTTAGAGTGTTAGGAGGCTCATTTCGTCCATATTTCATTATACTAACATCTCCCACTCATAGCCATAAATTTTCATGCCATCTCTAGGCTTGTAGGAGGCCCCAAAATGGGCTTTTACTTACTGGTTTCTACAAAATTATACGTTTGTAGGTGTATAACAACGAGGCAAATTATCATTTCCAACCCCAAACCAGAGGTAAATTTTAAGGTTTTCAATATTAACATTGGTATGCGCCTTTATACTCAATTTTGTTGCTTTACTCAGGGTTATTTTATTCATAAATTAAGTATTTTATTTGTTGGTGTATTATTTTCATGGTTTCAAGGAGGGAAGAACTAATCTTCCTTGGGAAAAATAATCCCAAATTATTTTGGAAGGATCTCCAATAGAAAAAGATACAAATTGGAAATAATATTATAGCTTCTAAATGGTTTGACTATGCAAGACAACTCTATGAGAATGTTCCCAAGGTTAACCCTCCCCCCTTGGTCAACACTGATACTGAACTCTTCATGGTAAAAGAGGTAGAGATGGGTATCAAGAAGTGGGGTGTTGGAAAAGAAAAAGACTTAGCTGAACTCCAAGCATAATATCTAAAGTGGGGCTCAAATATTCTTACACCTCACATTACAAAAATCTTCAACAACATCATACAACAAGGGCTCCCCACAAATTGGTCAACTAGTTTGGCAATACCTCTTTTCAAGAGCGATGACGTCAATAATCCCCCAAATTATAAGACCATCATGATAAACCATTTGTTTGCAAAGCTATTTGAAAGCATGCTAGAAAAAAAATTAGCAAGTGGGTAGAAGAAAGAGATAAGTGTGCTAAAGGGCAAGCAGGTTTTAGACCTAAGCACTCCACAATTGATCATTGCATAACTTTAAGGAACATCATTGAAAAAGTTTGGGAGAAAAAGGAAGAAGTCTTTTGTTGCTTTGTTGATTTTAGAAAAGTGTTTCACTCGGTTCCTAGGGATAAATGTTGGCAGAGAATGGAGGAACTTGGGGTTCCTAAACATTTGAGAGAAGCTGTGCATAGGCTGTATAAAGATGTGAAAGTGAAAATTAGAACTTTAGCAAGCATTTCTGAAAGTTTTAGAAGCGATAACAGGGTCAAGCAAGGTTGCCCACTGTCTCTTATCCTTTTTGGTTTATATATCGACAAGCTTGAGGAGTGGTTAAATTCTCAAGGGGGTGATGGTATCTATTTGTGCAAGCTTGTTATAAGGCTTCTTTTGTATGCAGATGACCTTATTTTAATTGCTAAATCAGCTCTAGTTTGCAAGAGCACTTACTATCCCTTGAGCATTTTTGTAGAAGTGTGGGGATGCAAGTCAATATCAGCAAAATGAAAGTAGTGGTCTTCTTTAAGAAAAGAAAACATAACCAGCATAAGTTCTACTTTGAAGGAAACATTCTGGAAGAAGTTGCAGATTATAAATACCTTAGGATTGACTTCAACAAAAATCTAAGCTGGAATGGTTGTAGAAAGAAAAGAAAATTGGGGGGTTGGAAAGCATTTTATGCTTTTCAAAATAGGTGTAGAAAGGCAGAGTTATGGGACTGGAAGACCACTCAAACTCTTTTTGGGCTTCTAGTGATTCCGGTGATTCTTTATGGTTGTGAATTGTGGGCTAGTAGTACCTTCGACATGCAGTGGAGACAAATTGAGAAAATTCATAAGCGTTTGGTTACAAACAAATTTAAGATGAAAAGTGCAGTTCCTTATGATATCTTGTTAAGTGAAACATGGACTGCTCTTATTGAAGCAATTACTATGGTGCGAGTCATAAGGTATTTAAAAAAATTGAGCAAATGGAAGAGGGTAGATGGCCTAAGGTTGTCTTTAATGATAGATTGTCCAAGAGAAAAAAAACTTGGATGCAGCAAAATAACAAATGGTTTAGTAAATGGGGTATTTGCTTGAATGCGTGTCCCATAAACAACAAAGAGATAAAAGATTTTGTTATGGAAAAGTTCCACAAATGTACTTGGGATAAGGAGCTAGGAAGAAAAAAAATACTATATTGAAGTGTTTAATCCCACTCATAATCATCAACCAAAAGCATACATAGAGGCCAATATCTCTTGGAGAGCTAAAATTCTTATTGCTTAGTTAAGGACTAATTCTCGTCAACTCCGTTGTGAAACAGGGCACTGGAAAAGGCCAAAGGAAGTGTGGGAGGAAAGGGTATGCATTTTTTGTTCTTCCGGAAAAGTGGAAACAAAAAACATTTCATTTTAGAATGTAAGGCCTTCAAAGACAATAGGGAAAGTTATGCATATATGTTGGTAGCTAGCTCTTGGGATACTCTATTTAGCGAGGGGTTTGTCGAGAAGCTGGGGGCATTTATTATGAAGCTTCACAGAAAAAGGGTCGAATACATCAAGCAGATGAAGAAGCAATCTGTCCCATAAGCTATCTTTAGCCTCGTGGACGTTAAAATAATTTCTTTCTTGTTCTTTATTTCTATGTCGGATCAGATTTGCTTTTTCCGTTTAACTCCTAACCTTCATAATTTGAGTGTTTGTAGGAACTTGTTCCTATTTAACTATTAACCTTCATCTTGAGTGTTTGTAGGCACTAGTCATTTGAAGACTCTTGGACAAGCTTCTATAGTTTGGGAAACCCATGGCATTCTATGAGTTGGAAAAAAGTAAGAGGAGAGTGCACCAAGATGACAGTGGGTGCATCTCCTTTGTGATTACCATTTGAAATCTTAGTCGGACCTTGCCAAGCTTGCTGATTTGAGTGGTAAAATTTTTTGGCGTCATTCTAAGGAGAAGGTGAAATTTAGCATTTCAATGACATCATACCTTGGCGATATTTTTGCTACTAAATTGACAGGTCTCATATGGTGACTCCACTAAAAGAAAATACATCAAAAATGTACACTACAAGAGCTAATTCCCCTCAAGAAAGAATTAAGGTATATTGGCAACTTTGGTATTTGTATAATTTGTAATAAAATATTTGATATTAAGTGTTGGGAGCATAATCTTTTTGGTTATGTAAATTTGGCTCATTCATTTGAATGGAATGCAAAAAGCCTCAAGTGAAGGCAATTGTCATAGAAGTCCAAGAAATTTCATGGAAGATGAAAACCAAGTGTCAATAGAAAATGTATTTATATATAAAATCTTGTGAATAGAATGCAATCACATAAATTATTCAAATATTCCTATTGCTTTTGGGGTGTGTTTAACATGATATCAGAGTAAGTGTTTCCATGCTAGAC
Source organism: Pinus taeda (assembly GCA_000404065.3). Classification (NCBI taxonomy): domain Eukaryota; kingdom Viridiplantae; phylum Streptophyta; class Pinopsida; order Pinales; family Pinaceae; genus Pinus; species Pinus taeda. The sequence goes on along the minus strand of APFE030951649.1, from coordinate 44,518 downwards.
TGTATCAAAGCACAAGCCCTACACAAAACCATTGATGTCATTATAATCCTATCACTGCTAGCCTGCCTACAAAAGCATTATGAGATCCCTTTGCTTTGTCCTCTTTGGGTATTCCTTGTGGTATCAAAGAGAGCAAAAACACTCCTTTATGCTCAAACTTTCCCACTCTACCCAAAAAAAAAAAAAACTTTGGATTTTATGTCATGTTAGATCTCTATTTTGTGTGCAAAAACACCTCCTATAATCATGGACGTTACTTTGCCTTTTATAGTTTGAAAATATTCATGCTAGTTTTTCACTCGTTTCTCTGCTTAACATGATCCAAAAACACTATCTTCACTTGCATTTCGTTATTGGATAACATTGAGTGGTTCTTTTGACTGTTTATTCTGATAATGTGAATATGAAGAGGCAATTGAATTCCTATAAATTTGTTATCGGGAAAACTAGTGTCCATTCAGAGCTGCTAGTCCCACTAAGACGGGTAGTTATCTTAGAAACAAATAAACTAAAGTTACTTGTGTTTTCCTTTATGAGAGATAGATAAGAGAGAAGCAGAGAGTACCAACCTCAGTTGTTCGCTTGACTCCTTACTTGTTTCCTCCCTCCTTTGATAGAGCTTTGCCACTCCTTCCTCACTTGTCTCACTTCAAAGAAACACTTGTAGAGTCAAAACAACATAATACCATCAAAGCATAGAGATCTATAACCATAAACAATACAAGATAATATATATATTAACCATACAAATGCATATATCAATACATGATTCAGAAATATACAAGAATATGAAGGAAAACTCAAATAGCTTTATTGATAGAAGTAGTAGAAGAGAGGATTACAACCCATTGGTCTGACCCAGCACCATCCTCCCAGCATGAAAGCCCTCTTCACCTCATGAAAAGCTATATCACCCAACACTATGATGTTTCACAGAGAAACCAACAACACTTCCTTACAAAATACAAAATTCCAGCTCCCAGATCTCTAGGATGAGGGATCCATATATAGATATTTGCAAGTGGATGAGTCAGCTTCTAGGATTTTGATTAGTGTCATTTCATTGATAATTCTTGGTTCCAATGGGAGATTTCATGATCTCTTACTCATCCCTGGGAAAATTTAGAGAGGCAAGTGTCAAATGAGCAGTTTCTAGAAGATTCTCTGGGTTTCCACCCAGCAAACTGCATCTGCCATTTGTCTGCTCTCGCTCATCACACCCTACGGAAGGGATTTTTAGTATGCATCACACCCTCTATGTGTGACAAGTGAGATGCATCACACCCTTAGCATGGAGTAGTCTGTATGGTCCATTTTTAACCAGTTCTGAGTAGTTTCTTAGGGATAACGTCTGGGAAATGATGTAATCAACTGACTTTGTTCCCTTAGGGCATGAAACAACACTTTTAGGGGTTTAGAAACCCTTGGTTTATGGACATATGTGATTGGGGTTGTAGTGCCCAAATATGTTTATAACAGTTGCCCCCTAAAGCATGAGGTCGTAAATCTTCTGATGTCGGGTGAAATGCTTTATCATGAGGATCCGAGGTTTTTCGAATTGGAAGGTGATTTGTAATAAGATACAATACAATACATTATCTTCATAATATTTTCATGATCTAGTTGAGGTGGGCATTCCCATGCTCAGCTTTATAAATTCATTTTCATGTACATAGGACAGACAACCGTTTGTGTGGTAGACTGATGATTCTGGTAGAGCCATCATCCCTTAGCTTGGATTATTATCTATGCAGCTATGATGTACATTTGATGTCTGTATTTTTCCTGAATATATCGCAGCCTGGATGGATGAAACTAGATCCGGGGTCTTCAAACTCATTCAATCTTCACCTGAAGTACAAGTCGGTCCATGTGAAAAGATGTTCTGGTGTCGAACATGGAAAGACATCGCCTGATTACCAACCAATGATGTAAGCTGTTAACAGGCGCGAGAGGAATCATTGATAATGATAATGGCCCTCAAGGTACTACAGTACAATTCACGTGGTGTGAATACATGAGTCGATGTTGAACACCATGCAAAATCTTTCGGTCGAAGGCCATTGATGTAAACTTGTCGCTGGAAGTGAGAAACTTGCCATTGAGGCATGAAAGCTTCAAAGTACTGAAAGGGTTGTTCCCAGGTCAACTTCTTGGATAAGGAGGTGATGTCGACAAGAAGTGACCTATCATAGAAGGGCCTTAATGAATCCCACATCTACAACACAAAACAAAGGAAATGATTTTGTGGAGGTGAAAACGATCTGATGGTACAAGGTTCAAGGTGGTGGTCAGGAAAGAATGAAGCATGAAGGTATTGTAGCAGATGAGATGTTAGCTGGGTTGGTGAATTCTTCGAGTGACTTCTCTTGAACATATCGACAACACTGAAATGGATTGGTAGCATTAACCACAAAAACTGATGGTATGGAGGACCAGTGGTGATATGACTGGTGAACGGAATAACCCAACCCGACTCAATCATGGTGGCGGAGTGAAAGTGTCATGTTCAAGAGTGACCTACTACCAATGAAGTTCTTCAAGTTTTCTTCCCAATTTTTCCCCAATCATTGCTGACCAGTACCTCTTTATTTTTGTCAAGCTTGAGGAGGATAACATATGCTTGTTCTATAATTTGCCCTTCGGGCAAACTTGTTGCTATGTTTTAGTGAGCTTAGCGATAGTGAAACTCAATCTTGTCTGCATGGACAAGTTTGTTGCTATTGTTTTAACAAGTTTAACGACAAAGATAACTCGGTCCTTTTCAATTTTAGAGAGTCTGAAAAGAGGTGGAAAGGAAACTCCAGTAGTCCTTTTTCGTAGTATAATCCCTTAAGTCTGAGAAAGTATAAAATAATACGAAAGGGATGACTTTTCCAATCACTTTAACGAGCCGAAAAAGACAAGCGCTTGATCTTTTTGTGTAATGATCCCTCGGATCAAAAAGATTAAAATCTAGAGGAGGGATGGCACTTCCAACGACTTTAACGAGTTGGAGAGGCCAATTGCTCGAAAATCTTTTTAAATTTTACGAGTCTAAAAGGAGCTTAAAAGAGACTCGTCTTTGAGGAACGAGTGATATTTTTGGGTAGCAGCTGCTTCCAGGTAAGGTTTAGAACTTTTCAATCATGGCAGTGTAAAGAAAGTAGCTAACAGAATCACTCCTCACAGTTGTTCCTCAAAAGGTTAAACAATCAAATGGAGGCGGATGATTGGCTAAAAAGTGGAGGTGATGGTAAGAACATGACCAAGCCTCAAAAGCTGATAGTAATGTGATCACAAAGGTTATTTACTGGAAGTGGGTTCATTTTTTAATGAGCTTAAACTTTGGGGGAACATATGCTCATAACTAGGTTTATTTTTTAACGAGCTTGAACTTTACGGAAACATTGCTCGTGCCAGTGGTATAATAAGGATATCTCTCATCAGTGGGTTCATTTTTTAGGTAGCTTGCCCCATGTGCAACTTTGCTCTGGAGCCTTTTTTATGCAAGCTAGGAATGACCCACCTATGAGGTTAAAGGGTTGAGAACCTACAAACTACGAAAATAAAAGGTCACTTTTCACTTGCAAGCCCCTAATTATAAATAAAAGCACAGTTTCCAGGTTACCATATGGAAGTTCTCGCATTAGCAAGATTGTTCCATTCGCATTTGTAGACAAAACACTTCCTTAGCTCTGTCCATCGAGATAAACAAAGGTGAATGGTGGGATGCATCCACTCACATAACTTTGACGAGGGAATCTTATTCCAGTCTAATCCCATTTTCCTAAATGGACGGATGTGTCAGACTAGTCATATATCCTCCGTGGAAACCTACCCTATACCTAAATTTTTCCTGCCGAAGCAGACTAGGGTGCATGCCCCCTGGGTTTAGTCACATTCACTGATCATTAGGTTGACGGACTGGAGGTTGATGAGACATTCCTTGTGCAAAAAGACTAGTTAGGGATGGTATTTGACTATTAGCTGTGTTTGAACCAGGAAGTGAAAGCTGGTCAACGAGCTGGACAATTCTGCCTTCATACGGGAAACACATCACCCTAAAGAGTGAGAAAACAATAGATCCCATTCTATAAATGTAGTCATGTCCAAGGAGTAGATTGTAATCCAATGGCCTTGGACTACCATCACATTCAGATAAACGGTTTTCTTTCTCAAAGTTATAGGCAAATTTGGAGGGATCCCTAACAGTCGACTGGTTCCTTTGTTGAAGCCTGACAGATTTTGAATCTCAGGTAGAAGCGATGGCGAACCAAGCGCTTTCCAAGTAGTTGAGGAAAGGATACTCACTAAGGCCCCTTCATCTATGATTGTACCAGCCATGATCATTCTGTAAGATTGTACTATGATTCAGAATGGTACATTAGATGGTAGGCGGGGTCTCCCTAGTAGATTCCAATCGAAGGAAACAACTAGATTGCTTGGAGGTGGGACCGAATAGACGATCGGATGAATCTCTGACAAACTTCCTTCCTACAGTAAAGGAATGGGTAGATTTCACCCAGGTTCATCGGATTCTATGTTAACAAAAAGAATTTGAACAGTGTCGATCTCATTCTCTTTAGTGACTGTATCATCTAAAGGTGGACCTTCTGAAGGAAAAATTGGGTCGACTGCCATCTCGACCTATTGACTTTGGTCCGATGTGGACTCAGAGGGTTTATCTTCAATGATAGGTGCTTCAAATAACAAAAAAGGGGTGTTAGTCAGATTTTCAAATAGCAATGGACTCGGCAAGAGTTTCTTGTATCCAGGAGGAAGTCGCAGCGGTGAAGTAGGACAGTTCTCTAGGACTCTTTTAGCTTTGTCTAGGAAGGGACAACGGTGGAGGGCATGATCACCTTCGCACAGTCTACAAGGAAATTTAGATCTTCCATTTTGTCCATTGACTTCGTTTTCACTAGTTGATGGTGTACTCTCAACATGATCGTCAGAGTTTGAGGACATCGGATTGTGCAAGTGGGGAGACCAGTCCCTTGAGATCCATGGGATGCAAGGAAAATCTCGATGATAGTGGTCTCCTTTGCAAATAACACATGGAGATTTAGGTTTGGATGGTGCAGTGTGTGGATTTTCACCAAACGACTCATGGTTGCCCCCTTTTGCCATTGGCTCCTTCTTCTTCTTCTCCTTCCCTTTCTTCTTCTTCTCGGTTACTTGGTTTTTAGTGTTACAAGCTTCACCAAGTGAAGAGGAAGAAGGAGAGGGAGAAACAAATAAAGTAGAAGGTTGGGGGGTAGCTCTAGTATCATCTGGTTGCTGATTTGATTTCTTAGGAATTACGGTGTTTTGAATGACAGAGGTAGAGAAAAGCCATACTGGCAGGCCAATTGTAAGTCATGGAAGGGACAATGTAGCCATATGAGGTGCACCAACATCCCCCTAAGAGGAGAAGGGACTAGGATTCCCCCCAAGGGGAAATCATTGATTGGTGGACTCCATTTTCTCAACCTAATATCAACGAGGGAACAATGACATTATTCCGATTAAAATAAAGTTTATGACGCTTTGACACAGCTTTCGTTTACATTTTTAAAGAGTCGAGAAAAAGCTAAAGATGACTCTAGTTGCCTTAGATTTTTAATGAGCCTGACAATAATCAAAATCCCAGGTGGACTTGGCAGGTGGCCACCAATATCCACCTGGATCAGAAAATGATAGTTACCAGGCTTCACGATGCCAGAATACATCTCTAGCCTAGACTTCTAAATGTTGTGCGTTAGGTTCCAAAGCGTTTTTATGTTCATTGAGGTTTATTTTACAGTTGATCTTTCTTAAGAAGTTTCCCTTTAAGGTTCACCGTGTGATGTAGATATACAATTCCTAAATATGCAATCTAAGATGATAAACAATCGTTTACTTACTTTTAGCAATGAAAATCCTAGCTACTAAGGAAAGAGAAATAATTCTTTCAACATAGAGTAGAGAGCACACATTAAAATGCACTGTCCTAAATCAATTTCCACATGCAGTCTAAATGCAAATGCACATGCATGTATTTGTTTTTCATTTTCCTTAATGTATGAATGACAAAAAGAAAACTAGGTATAGATCTGAACTATATTTTCTCAAAGCGACACTTTAGCAATTTCTTGTTCAAAAACGAAGGGAAGATTAAGACGACACTCTCAATTTCGACTTGAAAACTGCTTTCAACACTTCAAAGAATTGATGATTCAAATCAAATACAATGGAAAAAGTGTAATTGATCATATAAAAGAGGAAGACTTTACGAATCTCTTTTATTTGACTGAAACGACACTTGTGACACTTTCAAATCAAAAGACGACAGTTCGATTAAGCTACTATTTGCATAGGAGAATTGTAAATGATGAAAAATACATAAAAAACATTCACAATTCTTTATCAATGGAGGCTGAATAATGCAAAGCAAGGGAGTTTCAACAGTGATATACTGATCATAGACAGCAAAACTACTGAATAAAGCTAAAGACAATGAAGAAAAAACCAAAATCCGGAGGCAGAAACAGTCTCACTCAATCATCGCACCTATAACACAGGGAAACAGGGATGCATCTCACCTACAACACACAAGAGGTGCGATGCATCTAGACTGCCAATGAGAGATAGTGTGATGGTCCAAGGAGGAGACTGAGCTTGGTTTTCACTCATAGTTTGAAACTAAGTTCAAGGATTTAGGCTGAGCTAATGATAGATAGTAAACACAAAGTATAGGGGCTGATCTAATGAGGTTATTTGAGCTACTGTCAGGGCACTTAGGATGTTTGCAAGTTAGTTGTTCAGTTCATAAACAAACCCAGAGATTAACTGAAGCAGTGTTGATCTCTTTGCACTTGCATAACAAACGCAGTTTGAAGGATAGTTGGCTTAACTTTAGGCTCCTTCTGTAGTTTATAAAGTAAACAAATAGAAACAAACAAACAAACTATTTGAACCCCAGTGGAGTCACCATTTTGTTATTAGGAAAACTAGTGTCCATTCAGAGCTGCTAGTCCCACTAAGATGGGTAGCTATCTTAGAAACAAACAAACTAAAGTTACTTGTGTTTTCATTTATGAGAGAAAGATGAGAGAGAAGCAGAGAGTACCAATCTCAGTCTTTCGCTTGGCTCCTTGCGTGTTTCCTCCCTCCTTTGATAGAGCTTTTCCACCCCTTCCTCACTTGTCTCGCTTCAAAGAAACACCTATAGAGTCAAAGCAACATAATACCATCAAAGCATAGAGATCTATAACCATAAACAATATAGGATCATATATATACTAACCATAAAAATGCATATATCAATACAAGATTCAGAAATATACAAGAATATGGAGGAAAACTCAAATAGATTTATTGATAAAAGTAGTAGAAGAGATGATTACAACCCATTGGTCTGACCTAGTGCCATATTCCCAGCATGAAATCCCTCTGCACCTCATGAAAAGATAGATCACCCAACACTATGATGTTTCACAGAGAAACCAACAACACTTCCTTACAAAATACAAAATTCCAGCCCCCAGATCTCTAGGATGAGGGATCCATATATAGATATCTGTAGGTGGGTGAGTCAGCTTCTGGGATTTTGATTATTGTCATTTCACTGATAGTTCTTGGCAGTGTCAAATGAGTAGTTTCTATAAGATTTTGTGGGTTTCCACCTAGCAAACTGCCTCAGCCATTTGTCTTCTCTCGCTCATTGCACCCTACAAAAGGGATTTTCAATATGCATCGCACCCTCTATGTGTAACAGGTGAGATGCATCGTACCCTCAGCATGGAGCAGTCTGTATGGTCCAGTTTTGACCAGTTCTGAGCAATTTTTCAGGGAGAACTTTTTGGAAATGATGTAGTCAACTGACCTTGTTCCCTTAGGGCATGAAACAACACTTTTAGGGGTTTATAAGCCCTTGGTTTATGGACATATGTGATTTGGGTTGCAGTGCCCAAATATGTCTATAAAAAAATTGTAACTGTGATTCCAAAGTTAATTGAATCATCAAGAGAGATAGATAGACTTCTGGTAATTTTATTGATTAGCGAGTGCCACCATGGTGAAGTCCCAAAGTAAGAGAGATATTATCACCACTTCCAAACTATACAAATGACAAGTCTTGTGGATGATACAATATCCCTCTGCTGCCATTTAGGTGGTTGTAATTAGAAGAGAACATTTTGTTGCATCATCAGAGCTGCCTAAAGATGTTTCCTCCTTGAAATAATTTAGGGTAGCTTCAAGGCTATGATTGAGCTGTGTAGATCAGAGAAATGGAATGGATTTATACCTCCCAATCCTATGAATCGAACATATTTGATGCAACCCTCCTTTTATTCACTAATTGAAATTTGAGATTCTGATGATGATGCCTTCATTGTAACAGGTTGGTTAATTTTCAATTTTTACATAAGGCTGACAAGGTCCTCATCGCCATAAGAGTTAACAGACAATTGGGTATTAACACACTTCGGGTCGTAGTGGTAGAAGGAATTGTTCTAGAGGCCAAGGATGAGATTAATGCATTGATGTAAAGCTTTTATACTCATCCTTACTATTTATTTTATTTTATTTTATTTTATTTTTTTTCAGACGGAAAAAATGTTGGTTTATATTATTTGCCAGTGCATAAGTTCAAAAATGTATTATATGTATAATAACTTGCATATATCTTCCAACCAAGAAAGAAGCAAAAAAGCTAGACATATCCACCATTGTTTTTAGAAAGACATCAACATTAACAACATAACACAAGGGAAAAAGAGATATTACCAAACCAAAAACATGAAAACATAAAAAGGAGCATAACCATTTAAACTATTATAGATAAAAAATATGTGAAGTGAGGAATAGCAGCTATGGGAGGGGAAAAATGCCCTCGGCATGGATAGAATCAGCCTCCTGAAAAGTGTAATGCATATAATCAAAGTTATCAGAGATATCAAGTTAGCTGGGAGATCCAAGAAGAAAAATGAGGAGAGGAGAATTCAATTCAAAATTTGATGACAAACTATTGATAAGTATTTGTGAGTTCCCACATAAAAAAAAATGTTAATGCATAACTGTCTAAATATCCACAAAAGTCCCTAGAGAGCCAAGATTTCAGCCCTCATGTTAGTTCCCGGACCGCCATTCCAATGAATCTTATATTGTCAATCTTGGTTTACTCATTTAACTTAGATATTATTGTTAAGCTAAAAACCAGAGATAAACTTTATTGTTGGTCTCCCAATGATGTTCATTCTCTTGGCTGTAACAACTTTGGCAAAAGATAATACAGAGCTAAATTATTTGAGATTGTCATTGATCGTTTCCTAGCTTCTTTGATGAATAAGAAGAATGATGTGCAAATTGTATACATTTGATTTGGTTGCTTTATGAAATCAATTAATGATATTAAGAAAAATTTTGGTTAGTCCATTTCTTATGTGAGAATGATGTCTTATCCTAAATATTTTTGGAAGCTCAGGTGCATTTCAGAATCGATATTTCAATATTATGCCATCATTGTAGGGGCATAGGAATCAAGATAATAAAAATTAGTTCAATGGTTATTGTCTTGCTGAGAATTTCTCCATTGTTGTCCATTATGGAAAAATACCTTGTTTGATCTCCATGCTTTTGGAAGAAGATGCATATGTGCTCTCCTTTTTGTTGGAAGATTGCAAGCTCCATGTTTCATATCACCATTGAATGGAAATTGTAGCTCATTCCTTTAGCCTATAATGTTTGCAGAAGTGAGACATTGCGGTGGTACTCATTTCTTTCAAATAGTAGTCCAAGTTTGGTGTATAGGATTCCTTTGTATTAACAAAGGATACATGTCCCTGACTATTCGTTTATGAAGGGATTGGGAGTAGTACTTGTGAGATTAATTCGTTTCACAATTGAGGGAATTTTTTCATTGTTTTATTTGTTACATGCTACTTATTTTGTAGTTGTAGCTATCTAGCATTGGGAGTTATCTATATTTTTATATGTTTATGGGTGTATTTTTTAGTTGAATATTGTTCTCTTCATTTTTTGATCTTGATTCTTAATAAAATGGCTTGAATTTTTTATTATTATAGTTACTAAATAATTTAATACTGTCTACTGTTGATGATACAATGAAAATTAGCAAAGCCACATTCTCCAATATTAAGGCCTATTTACAAGATGCACAAGAGAAAATTGAGATTCTCTAGCTCGATTCTTAGCTCTAGCAGGATGAAATACTATGAAACCAGATTCATTCAAAAGGGCCGATGTGTTGCAAATCTGACATGATTCGTGCCAATTCATGTCTGATTGGGACACAATCGAATCCAAGAAAAGTCACCCGCATGGCGTTAAAAGGTGAATTTGTTGTTGTTTTTTTCACTTTAACTTCTCTATTTTGCTGTGGGTTTGTTGTGAGTGTTTTGGAGTAAGGAGAAAAGGGTGTGGGAGCACTTTCAAGGAGATTCAAGCAATATGTAAGTGCATTTCCTCTCTATTTTTTTTTCTCATTTTTATTACAACAGTTTGCATATGCATTTCTTTTACAAATTTGTGCATTTTTGGTTTATTTTTTATAGTATTCATGGCTCAATCAAGGGAAACAGGGAAGGGGAAGAATGTTCCCACTGGAGATGCCCCTCCTCTCCCAATTTCATCAGGGTCTATTGCAAATTTTTCCCTCTATTGCAGGTAATGTTGAGGGAAGACTTCCTCCTCAATGTAACATTAAGAAATATCCCTTGTGGAAATATGTCACAAGAGAGCAAGGGCCAAGCAACAAGGTGAAGGGAGGAGGCAATGTGAATTGGAGATGCAACTTTTGCCACAATATTTTCACGAGCACATATTTCCATGTGAAAGGCCATTTGTTGGTTTTACCAAGTTGCAGAGTTGGAGCTTGTGCAAAAGTGGCTTTACAAAAGAGGGAAGAAATGGAAAAAGAGTCCAATGTTGGTATGGAAAACGTGGCTGCAAACTAAAAAAAACCAAGAATGATGACCCCCTTCCATTTTTTAGGAAAGACAACAAAAAATTCCCATTTTAGAGTTCTAGTGGGGGACAAGCAACAAAAAGAAAGGCAATTTCACTTGGTCCATTGGACAAGATTTTTCAAAAGGAGAAACGAAAAGAGCTTGATCTCGCTATTACCTTTTTGTTTTTCTATAAAAACTTCATATCCTTTAATGTTGCATGCTCATCTCTATTTATTGAGATGTGCTGAGTTCTAACTCAAGGGGATCTATCAGGGTATGTGCTTCCTGGTTTAGAGAAGTTTAGAACCACATTGTTGATGAAGGCAAAAAAAGAGGTGCAAAAAATGCTTGAGCCTATTAAAGCATCATGGCCAACATCTGGGGTTAGCATTGTTTCTAATGGATGGATAAATCCAACACGACACCCACTCTTCAACTTCATGGTTTCTTCTTTGAATGGTCTAGTTTTCTTGAAAGAAATGGATGCATTTGGAGAATACAAGGATGCACAATATATGGGTGAGTTGTTTATTAAAGTTATTTAATATGCAGGTGTTGATTCTTGTGTGCAAATCATTACATATAATGCACTTGTTTATGGAAGCTAAATATCCAGAAGTGTTTTGGACAACTTGCATTGTCGACTAATTGAACTTAGCACTTAAATCAATTTCTTCTGATGTGCTTTGGATTGGTAACATTATTGAGGATGCACGACACATCCGTAACTTTGTATAAGATCATACAAATGCCCTCACTATCTACAAGGACTACAACAATCTATCATTGTTTAAGATTGCAGATACATGATTTGCCTCTTCATTCATCATGTTGAAGAGGTTGAAGGAGGTCAAGACCACTCTTGGGGCCATGGTTATTTCAGAGGTTTGGTCTTTTTGGAGAAAGACAGATCAAGTAGCCTCTAAAAGAGTGAAGAACACAGTGCTAGACAATGCTTGGTGGGAGAGGGTAGATCTACTTATTTAGATCATGGACACTATCATTTCTTTCCTTCGATTTGTAGATACATACCAACCTATCCTAGGAGAGGTTTATGAGGGATGAGATTTCATGATTGAGTTTTTGAGGAGAATTATTTTACAAAGTGAGTGTATTGAGTATGAGACATCACCAAAGGCATTCTTCATCATTATAAAAGATATTCTTGTCAGCAGATGGGACAAGAATTGCACACCTTTAAATTGTTTGGCTCACTCATTGAACCCAAAATAATACAACCATGAGTGGCTGAATGGTGGACTTTCCCGTAGATTCCCTCCTCACGTGGATGACGAATTTTCATAAGGGAGGAAAGATGCATTCATGCGGGTTTTTTAGAATAGAACATTGCTTGATGAGGCGGAGGTTGCCTTTGTAGAGTTTTCCACTAGCATTGGTCGATTTGTAGGATATGATCTGATTAGAGACAGGGGGGCTAAGAAGACCTATTCTTGGTGGGAAAATCATGGGGCAACAAGACCTCCTCTACAACAGTTAGCCATGAGGCTCCTCTCTAAGGTGACTTCATCCTCTTGTTGCAAGAGGAATTGGAGCACATATGAGAATTTGTATAGTGTTAAAACAATAGTCTTGAGCAGTCCAGGGTAGAGACCATGGTGTATGTGCACACCAACCTTTGTCTTATTTATAGACAGAGGGATGAGTGGTTGAAGGGAAATACAAAGATGTGGGATGTGTTTCATGATGATATGGGTCTGGACAACAGTGTTGAATTGGAATTGGCCAACATGGATCTCAATGATCCAGTGTTAGAACCCATCGGATTTGATGATGGTGATACTGTAGAGGATTCATCCTCTACACCAGGAGATGTAGAGATGGCCTTGGATAAAGGGGAGGAGGATGTAGCAGAGGAGAGAAATTCTCACCATGAAATATCTAATTCTTAAAGATATATATATATATATATATATAATGATATATATATATATATAATTATATATATATATATATTCAAACGTGTCCTGTTCCATGGGGTCAACGTGTCCAAATCCAACACTCAAATCCCCATATCTATCGAATCCCAAATCCACGTGTCAGGTGGCTTAGAAGGGTCGTCATTATGAGCTGGTTCTTGTTTAGAACATTTTTTTTTGAGTTAGAGATAAACTCGCATCCATAGCCAACAACTAATCCAATCAATGAGGTCACTTTAGGAGTAATTTCACATGAACATGCAGATATTCAGCTTATGATTCCCAAGCCCATCATCAGAACTTTGGAAGAAATTATTAGTAATAAGCACAAAAACAGTCTTAGATATGAAAATAATGTGAAATTTCACATTTTGGACTAATTTAAATGCATCTAGTTTCAAAGTGTTGGCTTCCTTCAACAAAGTTCATATTCACCTTCTCTACATCCTACTCCACATCCACTTTAGATTGCCGAATTCCAACATTGTGATTAGGTTGGGCATGCAAAATATTAGTGTTTTGATCTTCACCCTTGTGAGAATTTTGGAAAACATAATAATCATTCATAAAAATGTTCCAAATAAAAAACACTTACAAGAGAAAAGATTCACCTTCGATGGATCACTTCATGGCAATAGTCGTCAATAGCCAAGAAAATATATCAGTAATACCTTAGAGTTTATCCTTGAGTATTGACACGCCCTGTAGTGGAGATATCTTCATATTCTCAACTTATATATGACAGGGGAGGAATTGATGGTCAACTACTAGCTTCAAAAATATACTAAGTGAATTTGAACCACATCTAGAACTAGAGCCAACTGCCAAAGTCTAGAGCTAGAGTAATCTAGTTCCAGAGACAGAGTTGTAGCCAATGATAGATTCATGTTCCATGAGCATGAATTGATTGGTTGATAGTATTAAACCACCACCAATAGAAGACTTCATTTTCTGCTTCTCACTTCATTAGTTTGTGGTCATTTTGGAACCATCATTAGAGAGCACTTCCACTTTGCAGAGGACTTCAACTACTAGCCAGGGTCAGAATTGTTTTAGGGATTACTTCAAGCCTAGTTCCAGAGTAGGTGGTCAATGTTACCACCACTGCTAAAATAATTTGGCTTCTGATACCTTATTTGGTTTGTGGTCCTCATTAAACCACTACTTTAGAGAGCACATCCGGCCATTGGCTTCCATGCACTTTTTTATTTCTGCTCTCTTCTTGAACTCATAAATACCCCATTGGATTAAGGGGGGAATGTTGGATAAACAATCCTCTTGTGTTATGCAAACTTGGCTCATTCACTTGAATGGAAGGTGGAAATCCTTAAGTAAAGGCCAACAATTATAGAAGTCCTGTTGATTTTTGTAGCTCGGAAGGTACTTCTAGTCTCGTGTCTTGACTAGAAGGACCTTGATTTGCCTCTTTAGGTGTTTGCATGAAACATGCATAGTGTGCAAGTGAGTTGCATGCATGTTGATGTGTTTCATGTGACATGCATGCGATGTCCAAGTGACATGCATGCTAAATTTATGACTCATTTATAGGAAAGTTAGCAAAAGTAAACTCATTTATATTCAGTTAACTTGAAGAGATAATTTTGGTTGTCATTCTTAGCTTAGGAAAGTTATAAATTGAGCCTAAGACACAACAACAACACAAGATTGAGATAAGCTTCTTAGTGAGAATGTGTTGGGTCCAAGAGAGTGCAATGAGGTTGGTGATCAGTCTTGTAATCTGTATTTTTTTAGTTGGGCCATTATTGCAGGAAAATAGAAAAAGTTGGTTCTGTGATTAATTTATTAATGAAGAACTGTTGATTGGGAAAAAATCTGTTTATGTGCATGTGATTTAGATTGAGAATTTTTCTTCTGCTAAATATTTTTGTGTTAGGAACTTAACCATGTATTCATTTAGTTAATAATTGTTAGGAACTGAATACCTGGTATTGGGTTTAGTAAATTCTAACATGGTATCAAAGCCCCAACTTTGAATCAATCTCAGAATTAAAGGTGTTGAGTTCATATCAGATCACTAAAGCGAGGTTGGCTAGGATCATATGAATGGATTTATTTTTAATATGACGAGACTTTTATTTTAGGCAAAGATGAATCTTTTTACGAGCTACAATTTTTTTATGAGTAAAAAAAAATTATGTAATAAAAGAAAAAAAGGGGCCATTTTTTAAAAGAAACAAATAAAAATAAAAAAATGCGAGCGGCTATGATGGTGTCCGACATCAAGCCACAAACCACGACATCAGGTGTCTAGGCAACTTCTACTAAGGTAGTCGACAACTAGAAAATTGGTCGACCAACTGTTGACATTGGCACCATAGTGTAAAGATTTGGGACTTAAGTTCAGAACACGTCGCATAGGGAATTAGTCCAGCAGAGTAAGCATGGTCGGGGAGACATCACTCGAACAGGGCCGCAATTAAGTAAGGAGCTGAGAAAGTGGTGAGCAAAGGTCAAGATGGCAGTAGAGACAGTGGACCACCTGTAGAGCAGATCCGACTAGCCACCACAATAGCGAAAGATGACATAGACCATAGTCAAACAACATTGTCACCACCATTAACTGTGCATGGATTGTTTTCGGAGGATCCTGATATCGCAAAGGGTTCAACAAAATACCATGGACATTCATGGGTCGCGAGCGTAACATGTGTAATGGGTTGAAATTAAGCCGACATATTGGGAGCTCACACAAATAATAAATAAATAAATTGTGTGGATCTAGTCGTAGGGTTGCACAAACAAATTTAGCTAATAATGTGACAAGGCTATAGATTGTAGGAACCAAGATAATAGATTGAGAAGGAAACTATAGCTTGAGGGGTCCACTCAGGGAGCAAAGTGCAGGCCCAAGTGAGGTAGCAGGTTAGCTAGATAATTAATTAATAAAAATTACTGCTAGTTAGTGGGGTTTGAGATGACTACTTGGTTACATTACGAGGATTGGTTGGACGGGGAATGAAATTTTAGCCCATGGAAGGAGCATATTCTTTTGTTATTTGAGGAGAAGGATTTGTAGGACATTGTGGAGAAGGTTGTCTAAATACCTGTAGATCCTAATTAGTTGGTTGAGTTTAATAGGGAAAATGTGAAGACTAAGAGAATAATTTGACGTCCATTAAAGACCATATTATACCTCATGTGAAGGGGAAGAAGTATGCCTTTGATATGTGGGCATCCTTAACCAAGTCATACCAGAGCACAAATAAAAATAGAAAGTTTGTGGTGAAGGAGAAACTAAGAAATGCCAAATGTCTAAAAATGAAAGTTGCATCATACCTAACTAGGGTCACCTAGATTAGAGATGACTTGGTAGCAATGGAGGAAGCTATTGATAGTGAAGAGTTGGTCTGATAAGCTTTGAGTGGCTTTCCTTCAAAATGGGATGTCTTTGTTGATGAGATTGTTGCATGAAATAATATACCCAGTTGGAGAGATCAAAAAAATACATGCCAACATGATGGGAAGGATGATGAGGATAATTTTTCTCTTACTGTAAAGGGAAAAATTAAAGTAAATGGAAGTGGAGGATCTACTTCCATGAAGGAAATGAGCAAAATGAAGTGCTTTTCATGTCAGAATATTGGTCACTTTGTGAGCCATTGTCCATACAAGAAGAAGGAGGAGGATCGGGTGGTTGAATTAACATCAATTGAGATTGATGACTTTACAAAGAAATTTGAGAAGGAATTTTCTCTAGTTTCCTATGTTTTTGACAATAGTATTGTTGTGTATGTGGATAATGGGTTATGGCTAGTGTGCAGTAGAGCATCCAATCACATGACGGGGATGATTTTAGTGTTCCACAATGTTAATTTAGAGATAGTCTTAGAATATAGTGTGTTTAGTGAGACTAGAACCATGTATGCATTGAAGGGGGTTGGATGTGTCAGATTCCAACTAGAGTCAAGAGGATTTATGGAGGTGATAGGGATGTTGTTTGTTCCAGGGTTGATTGTACATGTGCTCTTAGTATCAACATTAAAGAATGTTGGATATAGAGTTTTGTTCCAACATGGACATGTGATTCTATATTTAGAGGGAGTAACCTTAGATGCAACTGTAGTTCTCGGCATCAAACAAGGAAAACCATATAGGTTGTTGGGATAACATGTGGGTATATATAAGGGGATCTTGGATACAAGAAAAATGTCGGTTGCTGAGAAGGAGAAGGTGGCGAGAAAGAGTGATTCTTCAGGTACTTCCAAGAGCCTCAATTGGTATGATATGAGATTGTTAGATGCTTAGGAGCAGGATCTTAGGAGCATGGTTGGAAGGAACATGTCTTCAAATCATTTTCTGAAGTAGGTAGTAGGTAAGTTTTCTAGTTTAGAGGGAGAAACTATAGTAGTAGATGACTTGGTGGTGTTAGAGATAGATCTAGGTGGAGGAGGTTCTTCTAGAAGTACCTCCCTCACTAAGAGGGACTATTGAGTTTTGTAACTTGGAAGGTACTTCTAACCTTGTGTCTTGACTAGAAGGACCTTTATTTGCCTCTTTAGGAGCTTTCATGCGACATCTAAAGTGTGAAAGTGAGTTGCACACATGTTGATGTGTTTCGTGTGACATGCATGAGATGTGCATGTAAAGCAAGCTAAATTTATGAATTGTACTTTAGTTAAAGTAAAGAAAGATAAAGATAGTAAAGTTAACTAAAGTAAAGTCACTTATCTTCAATTAACTTTACGAGCTAATTTTGGTTGACAATGTTAGCTTAGGAATGTTATAAATTGAGCCTGAGTGTAAGGCTAAGACACAACAACAACACAATATTGAAAGATTCTTCTCACTTAGCGTGTGTTGGGTCCGAGAGAGTGTAGTGACATTGGTGATCAAATTTGTATTCTGTATTTTCTCAGTTGTTCCATTATCCCAAGGCAAGAGCCCAAGTAGGTTAAGTGATTAATTTATTAAGAAAGAACTATTAATCGGGTAGAAATATGTTTACGTTTATTTGATTCAGATCGAGTAATTTTTCTTCTGCTAAATATTTTTTGTGTTAAGAACTTAGTCATGCATTTGTTCAACTAATAATTGTTTGGAACTAAATACCAAGTGTCAATTTCGATAAATTCTAACAAGTCCAAGATACCTTTTGGAAGATGAAAACCAAGGATTAATGAAAAATGTATTTATATGTACATCTTGTCAATAGAAACCAATCACATTAGTTTTTCAAATCTTCCTATTACTTTGGTGTGCATTTAACATTAAGAAATTAAAATCCTATATGTATAAAGTATGGATTCTAACAAAAGAGAATTTTTGGAAGATTTTTTTTCTCAATTGGATTTTTCAGGTATGTCATTTGATATTCATGTTGATGCAAGTATTACTAATATCCCAATGATTAATGGAAATCCATGGTTGGCTTCAAGACACCTAGTGTCTTTTATGAATTATGTTTTAAAGAATAATATGGTCGATGAGGATCCCTTGATGAAGGCATTTGCATTCTCAATGCAAGAGAAATATGCATGGGACTGATATTATGGTTTCAAGCCTAAAGAGATAAAGTCATTGTGGTAGTTAATGAAGAAGTTCCAAAAATGTTGGATTGATGGCCATAAGGAAGTTGAAGATGTTTTCATATTTCTTGATGTGCAAAAAGGATTAGAATACAATATCTATGATATAATGATGGGATATGACAAGTTCCTCTCAACTGATCTTGATGATGAAATAGAATAAATAAAAGATACACACATTATCCTATATTTCTATATTAGAGGTAAGTATCATGAGTCTTATATGCTAAATATCAAAGATGATCTACATGAAGAGGCTCATCTCTCTCCTCCCTCCCATGATCCATCATTACATAATTATACTTCAAATTTAGAGAATGATGAGGGGAGGGTGCATCATGTAAAATATGCCAAGGAAATATATGATGAAAAGGAAGATCATGTTCAAGGAAGGCCTAATTATTAGTATGATGAGGCCTTTGAGGATTAAGTTGCATCATCACAAGAAGAAAACAATGATGAAGAAGTTTCTCATGCTTCTAGTAAAAATGAAGAGACATTTGATCAACAAGTCAATGAGGACAAGCTTGATGATAAGGGGACATTCACGTATATTCTTTTCTCCTCGACATTCTGTGACTCCTTTCCAAGCATTTGAATCTTATGATACAACTTTGAGTGATTTTAAAGAAGAGGATCTAATAAAGAAGCCCTTGTTTGAAGAATAGCATGATAGTAAAGAAATTGAAAATATTGATGCTCTTATCCATATTGAAACGAAAAAGGGAATGTAAGTTGCTTTTATTTCGATGGAGATCCCATTTATGACAAATAATGATGAATTCAAAGACATGATCCCATATTTTTGGTCATGTGGCCAACCAAAAATAACTAAGGAATGTGAAAACTACTCCATGGTACAAGAATGCTTACATTAATTCATTGATAAGATTAAATTGCAGGTGCAAAAGGAGGAATTTCATGTCCAAGCGATAGCAAAAAGTTGTTATTTTTTATTTCCCTAGTTCATGAATCACTTATACATGGAAAAGATGATGTAATAGCCATTTTAGTCTCAACCTTTAGTTTGGTGAGGACCTAGTGAAAAGTGCAAATTTTGAAGTCATCTTCAAGAATGGTATTCATTGGAGAAAATAAGGATTAAAGAAGTAGTTGAGAAGCAATAAGGTTCTAGGTGGTAGCTTTACTTATTAATGAATGCTTGGAAGAACACAACATGTTCAATAGCAAGTATATTTTGAGAGTTTCTAGCTTCACATGTGTTATCAATTAAAAAAAGGAGGGGCATAAATCTTCTTATGTGTTTCTTTTGGAGCCAACATCAAAACCCCTCTTACATGATTATTTCATGAGTAACATCAATGATTTGTCCTATAATTCTATGGAGAAAGATGACTACATCATCTTCATCCATTGTTGGATTGATGAACCTTGCAACAATAGAAGTAAACATTGGAATTCCAATGATCTTCCCTCACTTGATCATATTACCCTACTTCAATTTTTTCCCAAATGGTGAAGGACATTTTGACATATGTGTAGGTTTTAACTTTTGACCTTGTATAGAAATTACTTGCATAGGAACTCTTAAAACACAGAAAATAAACAATGCGAGAGAATAACACATAAAACACATATACACAAAGATTTTTCCCTAGATCCCAAAACCGGGACTGCCAGCTTGATTTTACATTATTTTACTTTCAATGATACAATACATATATATATACATACTAAAGCATCCAATACCATGGACCGAAAACCATCACACCCTAAACCACGTTCCAAAACCATGCACAAATCCATAGGTAGGTTCACCCACCTAATATAGGGTCCAATTTTTTTTCCTTGGGGCACTGCCTTGGACCTTGTAGAGGGAGGCTACCCACCCCTCTCAAACCCCCTAGACAAGGGGTGTTTCCACTCTCGCTACGCAATCGGTGCAACAAAGGGGGGAAACCACCCCCACTCTAACCCCCCGATTAACTAGGGGAGCTAGTCATGGAAAGAATATAACACAACCCAACATTCTCCCACTTGTTGTTTTCTTTCCACAGGGGACCATAGGAGAGCATAGTCATTTATCCAGCCCTACAATGCCCATTGTTTCTCTACACCAAGAGAAATTCTTAGAGCTCATAGATTTTGTTAATGCATCCACAATATTCTTCAATGTGTCCACCCTTACCATCAACACCTTTTTGCCTTCTATCATATCCCTCACAAAGTAATACTGAACATCAATGTGCTTTGTCTTTGAATGGTAAGCAGGGTTCTTTGCCAAGAAAATTACACTTTAGCTGTCACAGTCTATCCTTATAGCTACCTGTACTAACCCCATACTTGAAGACAATCTTTGCAACCAAACTGCTTCCTTGCTTGCATGAGTGGTTGCCATGTATTATGCCTCTGTAGTTGATAGTGCCACTACAAATTGTTTCTTACTCATCCAATTGACTGCACCTCCAAATAGGTTAAAAACATACCCACTTGTAGATCTTCTCTGATCCGGATCTCCAACCCATTTTGCATCAACAAAGACATGAATATCCAAAACTCTTTCCAATCCTGGTCTTCCTTGGTAGCACAAACCATAATCACTAGTGCCACACAAATACGTGAAAACCCGCTTCACTGTTGTCTAGTGCTCCTTCCCTGGTTTTGATATAAACCTACTCAATACTCCCACTGCATGTGCAATGTCTGGTCTAGTACAAACCATTACATACATCAGGCTACCGATTGCACTTGCATATGGAACACGAGACATGTCCTCTTCCTCTTCTTGTGTCTTGGGACACTGTTTAGAAGATAACTTTACACCTACAAGAATAAGAACCTTCACCGGTTTACTATCTTGCATATTAAATCTCTATAGTATTGTCTCGAAATACTTCCTCTGGTTTACCCAAGGTTTCCTCTTCACCTAATCTATTTTAATTCCATGCCCAAAATATAGTTTGTAGCACCAAGATATTTCATGTCGAATTTGGAGGAAAATTGGGTCTTCAAATCCTGGAAAATTTCTTTGTCATTTCCAACCAGCAACATATCATCCACATACAAGTCCAGATAAATAAAATGGTCACCAATTAATTTAAAATACACACAGTGATCTGCCTTGCTTTTGGTGAAGTCAAGTCCCCGTATAAATTTATCAAATTTCTGATACCATATCCTTGGTGACTGTTTTAACCCATACAAATACTTCTTTAACTTGAATACCAGTTATTTCTTACCCTTCACCGCAAAACCTTGAGGTTGCTTCATGTAGATCTCTTCTTCCAGATCCCAGTGAAGAAATGTTGTCTTCACATCCATCTGTTCTACCTCAAAATAAAAAACAACAACAACAGATAACAGTAATCTAAGAGAAGCTACCTTGGCAACAGAAGAAAAAATATCACCAAAATCAATTCCCAACACCTGAGAATAACCTTTTTCTACCAATCAAGCTTTGTATTTCTCCATGTTTCCTTTTGCATTTGTTTTCTTCTTGAACACTCGTTTACTGCCAATGGGTCTCCTTCCAGCCGACAACTCCACCAGATCCCAATCCTCATTTTTGTGCAAAGATACCATTTCATCAACCATGGCCTCTTTCCAAAGTTTTCTATCCTCTGAATTTACTGCTTTCTTCACAGTTCTAGGATCATCGTTAGTAATAGATAAAGAAATTTTTTAACAGAAAGTAGATGGACTATACCTTTTTGGCTTCTTTCTTTCTCGAACTGATCTTCTCACAACCTTAGTTTGTGGCTCTTCATCTTTTGATTCCTCATCTGCTATAGAGTCTGATTCTTCCTCCTTTAGCTCAAACTCTATCTTCTCAAGTTCCTTTGATGGGACTTCATGTTTAATAACATCTGTCACCTCTCTGAATGCCACATCTCAGCTATACACAACCTTCCTTGTTACCGGTTTCCAAAGATTATAACCCTTTAAACCATCCTTATACCCAATAAAGATGCACTTTTTAGATTTAATATCCAAATTTGTTCTTTTCTCCTTTGGAACATGTACATATGCATCACATCCAAATACCCTTAGATGTGAAAGAGAGGGTTTCTTACCAGTCCATACCTCTTGTGGAGTCTTATCCTCCAACGCTGATGAAGGTGATTTATTGACTAGGTAACATGCTATCTCCACCACCTCTGCCCAGAATTCTTGTCCTAACCTGACACCATTGAGCATGCTTCTTTCCCTTTCCATCAATGTCTTGTTCATTCTTTCTACAACTCCATTTTGCTCAGGTGTGTATGGAGTAGTCTTCTACCATGCTATACCAAACTTCTTACAAAATTCTTCAAATTCCTTATTGCAAAACTATCCACGATTATCGGTCCTTAGCACCTTTATCTTCTTCTTTGTCTGGTTTTTCACCAGAGCCTTTAATTCTTTAAACTTGTCAAAGACTTCAAATTTCTTCTTGAGGAAATATACCCATGTATTCCTTGAGAAGCCATCTATAAATGATATATAGTACACAAACTTACCCAATGATGGAACCTTCACAGGTCCAAACACATCACCATGCACAAGTTCTAATATTTGTTTTGCCCTCTTACCACCAAAGGGGAAACTCACCCTAGTCTACTTCCCATATACACGATTTTCACAGAAATCAAAATCTAGAGAGCTATTAGTCATACCTTCTACCATACCTTTACCAGGAAGTATTCGAAGGCCCTTCTCTCCAATATGTCCAAGCCTTTGATGCCATAACATGGTATTTTCTCCAGAGACCACTATATTTTCTGATCCACTTTCAGGAACCATAGAACTGTTGCACCCATCAGTAACAGTGCTACCTTGCAGCTTGTACAGAGTTCAAATCCGAAATCCTCGCATCAATACTAGTGATCCCCAAACCATCTTGCAGGTATCTTTCTTGAACACTGTTTTTACACCTGCATCATCCAACTTGCTTACAAAAATTAGATTTCTAGCTAATGTAGGAATATGAAAAACACTCGGAAGTGTTCTAACCCTTCCACCTTGAAACTTCAACTTTACTTTTCTGCGACCAATGATTCTAGCCTTCCTATCATCCCCCAAGAAGACATCACCACCGTCATATTTCTCATACTCATAGAACCACTCTCTATGGGGAGTGAAGTGAAAGGATGCATCTGAGTCAGTCAACCATGCCTCATGATCTACATGTGTACTTGAAGAAGCCAAGTACACATCACATCCCCACCTTCATCTAAGGTGGTTTTCACCTCTGTAAAAGGAGCAACATCAGATCCCTTTCCTTTGTGAGGAGATTTAGATTTACAGTCCCTTTTGTAGTTCCCTTCCTTTCCTCATTTCCAACACACCACCTTTACAGGTTTTCTTGGAGATTTAGATCTCCCACTCGATGACTTATTTTTGTTTCTATTCTGGGACCGTCCTCGTATAGACAAGGCATCACCATTTTGGCTCTCCATATTTTTCCATATCATCTCCTCCGTCAGTAAGGATGAGACTATTTCATCAAATTGTAGGGTAGTTGCAATGCTAACTATTGCAATAACCAGACTATCCCATGAATCTGGTAGAGAAAACAACAAACTGATGCACTTATCTTCATTTGAAATTTTAATACAACAAATAATAATTGACTTACCATAATATTAAATGCGTTCAGATGCTATGTCACCGAGTCTCCATCTTTTATCCTCAGGTTATACAACTTTTTATGTAGGAACAGTTTATTCACCAGAGAATTAGATTGGTACAAAGTCCCTAATTTGACCCACAAATCCTTAACCATAGCTTCCCCTGATACATTCAACAATACTGAATCTGAGACACACAATCATATTGTGCTCTTTTCCTTTTTATCCAACTTCTTCCATTCTTCATTGGACACTCCCGTTGGTTTAGTAACCAGATCTACTGCAATCCACTGATCTTTATCTACCAACAGATCCTCCATCTTGAGTTTCCATAACTCAAAACTTTGGCCATTAAATTTCTCGATCTTTATCTTTCCACTGCTCGCCATATTATTTCACCACCAAACTTAATCCCGCAGATCTCCCACTGAACAGAGTCTACCATAGGCTTGAGAGAAACCGCTCAGCAACAAAGGTGTACCCTTGAAGCCAAAACAACTCCAATACCAAATATAGGTTTTAACCCTGCACAGAAATTACCTGCATGTGAATTCTTAAAACACAGAAAATAAACAACGCGAGAGAATAAGACATAAAACACATATACATAGATATTTTCCCCTGGATCCCAAAACTAGGATTACCAACTTGATTTTTCATTATTTTCCTTTCAATGTTGAAATACATATATATACATGCCGAAGCATCCAATACCATGGACTGAAAACCATCGCACCCAAAACCATGTGCGAAAACTATGCACAAAACCATAGGTAGGTTCGCCCACCTGATATAGGGTCCAAAATATATTTCCCTGGGGTACTGCCCCTGACCCCGTAGAGGGGGGCTACTCGCCCCCCTCAAACCCATGGACAGGCCGGGGTGCCGCCCCCCCGTGACCCCCCCACTGCGCAATTGGCGCAATGAAGGGGAGCTAGTCATGGAAAGAATATAACACAACCTAACAATATGTCTACTCGAGGTTTGATGTTTAATTATTTTGGTTTTTTACCAAGGAAAAAGGTAAAATCTATGGTATACTTGAAATTTTCAATGGTGGTTATATTGGGTTTATGGTTTTGCATTGCAAGTTATTTTTTCCATGCTAGAGAAGGGTAGGATGAATAATCTGTTTAGCATGAGCATTAAATTTGCTAGCTTTGTCTGAGGTATTTTATTGTGTGTTGCATTGCATTCATAGATTAGAGGTCTTTTTCATTTTTGTTTATTAGTTTTGTTAAGAAGGGATAAGGCACTTGTGCCTTACTTCCTTTGTAGTATTTGATGTTAGTCTTCTAAGAATGAAGTAGGCAATAGGTTGACTGAGATTCTAAGGTTCTCAAGCACTCTCTGAGAAGAGAAGTTGTACCACAATTAGACCCATATTTTACCCCTCTTTCACTAAGGGTATTCCAGAACTTTTGTCATGCCATTTGAAAGCCCAAAAGTGTACAATTCATAGCCTTTTGAGGCAATGTGGGTGTGTTTTTGTTAAAGTTTCACTGATATCCAGGATGGTGGATGGTCATGATCAATTTTTGTAGTTTCATATTCATGATTCTTGGTTTTATGGCACCACTAACATCCCCTTGGTGGGAAGTAACTCCCTCCCTTGATGGGAATTATTATGTCCCGGGGAAGTATGTGAGCATCATGGAGATGGATTTATTAGGAATCATGATCTATGGGAGAAATTATTGTTTATCCCTATAAATGTGATCACTTATTATAATGATCTCCTCATTTTTCCTTTATCCCTACACACCTCTTTGTTCCCCACACTAACCATCCTCTTTTGTATTCACACCTTTTTGGCCATGGGCATCATTCTTCATGGTAGTCTCATTATTCAAAAAGTATTTTCACTCCCCAAGGAAAATTTCCCACATTATCCAAGGTAGTCAAAGGGTCCATTGTAACCTCAAAATCAAGAGAAATCATCTCCAAGTCAAAGCACTCCAAATTCCATCCTAAAATAGCCTTTTCCAACTTCATAATACCTTCAAATGGGGTTGAATTCTTCATTTGGGTAGACATGAGGTCTAGAAGAGAATTGTGGCACATGTGTTGAGCAAGTGAGATTATAAAGCATGCCAAGGACATATCATAGATCAAAGAAAACTCATCTTCAAGCAAGTTCAAGACTTAATTCACACAAGAAAGAAAATGGACCATATCCAAAAGTGTTGTCCACATTTCCTAGTTGTTGGAGCATGTCAAATTCAAAGTTGAGGAGAATTGAGGAAAATTAGGAGGTCTTTGACGTCTCCTAGTAATCCAAAAATTATCCCAATTCAAAATAAAGCAAGAAGGAGCCTTAAATCACACTTTGAAGCCTCCTTTGGACCATTGGGAGAAACATCATCCTCATTTTCCTATTCGTTGGAAGAATTTGAACCTTCATTAAGTAGAAAAGACCAATTGTTTGGCCTCATAAGTACTCAAGGAATCATTTCATACAAAATCAAGCCAATTTTTGATGGCATGTTTTAACTTAAGACAAAATTGCCCCTCCTTTTTGTCAAATTGAACCTCCTTTGATGGGATGTCTCACCTCATCTAAGGATATTAAGTAATGTAAAATAAAACTTGTAATTTGATTTAGTCTTTAAGAATATTTTGGATGAAAAGTCCCTCTTTTTGGGAGAAAAAGGAGGATAGATGTCGAGGGCCTCATCTATAATTAGAGATCTCTCCCTCTTTAGAAAATCATTGTAAATTGTTGAGATCATTTTCCATAATATGAAATATTTTCATGAAAACTTTGGTGTTCATCTTGGATTTTCTCTTTCTTGGTTGAGATCACATATCTTTCTAAGGTGATTTGTGGATAACTACAAACTACTATAAGGATAATTATATTAATACATTTGAAGGGAAACTTTGTCACTTGGAGATGTATGCCTAGGGTTTTTAATCTCACATCTCTCTTATTGATGTAAGGTAAGGTTTGTTTCTCCTTGTTGGGCCACCACCTACAACTTCAATTTATTTTTCTTCATAGTTGATTAATTGGTTTAACATTTTTCCTTAAGTGGAATCCCTTCTAGTAGGGTTAGGTTTCATAACTTGTTCTTTATTAGGGTTCGGGTGATTTAAATTCTAGGGTTACACTTCTAAACCATAATCCACAAGCATTTATTAACCAACTTAAGAGGGCCATCAGTTTGATCCCATATCCCTAGTGGAAATAAGGAACAATCCTCATTACCACAACCAACCATAATTTTTTCAAAATTTATTCAATTGTATTTATTCAAATAAACGTTAAAATTAAAATCTAAAGTGGTGAATATCTTCACCATTTTGTCTAGAATTGATTTCACCGGTTACTTTTTATATCTATACTTGATTTCTTAGAAGTCGTCTCTCAATATTGAAGATCTACAAGGCTATAGGTCCTAACTTTTCTTGTATTAAAGCTGATTTAACACACGTTTGAGAGTTTTTAAGGTGATTTTAGTAGTTTGACTTTGTCTTCAATACTTATAGCTCAAGGATTGGTGAAATCCCTTTCCTTGACTTTCATGTAAAATTGATTCTATCTCTTCTAACTTGAATTAGTATTTCTAAAGTAATTTAATTCAAGATTAATCACCTTGGGAAGTGTTTTTAGATGTCCTAACAATTGCAATAGGTTCACCTTGATTGAAACACTTCTGTTTTTCACCCTTGGGGATTGAACTCCCAAAAAATGAGTAACAATTTTCATATTTGAATAATTTTCTAAATGCTCAGTGTTTTTTAGTGCTAATAAGCTCATTTTGTTCATATTTCATTATAGTAACATCTCTAACTCATATCCATATGTTTTCTTATATTCTTTAGGTTGTGGGAGGTCCCAAAGTGGGTTTTGGCTTATTATTTGCTATAGATTTCTACCTAATTTTAGGCTTTCATGTGTATAATAGCAAGGTAAACTATCATTTCTAGCCCAAACCAAAGGTACAATTCAAGGTTTTCAATCTCAACATTGGTAGGGGCCTTTATGCTCAAATTTTGGTGTTTTTTTCAATATTATTTCTTTCATAAATTGAGTATTTTATTTGTTGGTTTGTGTTTTCTATAGTAAAATATCATATATCAAATGAGGTTTCTTATTTCTATTTAACTCCAAAACTTAATAATTTGAGTTTTTATAGGCACTAGGCATTCTAAGATTCTTGATAAAACTTGTGTAGTTTGGGATACCCCCTGTGGCATTCTGGGAGTTGGCAAAAAGTGAGAGAAGAGTGCACTAAGGTGACAATAGGTGCATATCCTATGTACTTACCATTTGGGATCTTGAATGGAACTTGCCAAGCCTACTAATGCGAGAAAAAGTGTGACGCTTAATGGATGGACATGCATACCTTAGAGCATGACATGTGTCACTTAGAGTTGGAGTGCTTCACATGTGGACCTATCTAGTGATTATTTGGGTTTCTTGTTTTCAAAATTATCTACTTTTTAGTTCTTTGTCTCCCTAACCTTTCAAAGAAATAAAGGGACAAGAGAGTTTTCATCGTAATTTTCTCTCTTTGTCTTGACTACTAAGGTTGTCACCTTTTCTAAAAAATAAGACTAGGTTTAGGGTTTTCCGTTAGAAGACGAGGGAATATAGGGTTTGGGAGGAACCCTAGAGGTCAAAATAAGCACTTGTTTTTGTATTTTTTGTGAGAGAATAAGCCTAGGATTTTGTCATATTTTGAAAATCTATCACTAATTGGAGTGCAACTTTGCAAAAGACAGAAGGAGACTATCCTGGTTTTATCTTTTACACTCATGAGATGAAAGTGTAGGATCCAAAGTGGATTCATTGATGTGTATACTTTCTTGTTGTGGATCTTTGGTGGATATACTAGCTTTTGTTGGAAGTCATTCCTAGCTAAGGGAGTTGGTGGCTAGGGTTTGATATTTATAGTCGATGCCCTAGGCAAGGTTTGGAGAATATGACTTTTACTAGCTTGTCTCAACTTGTGGATATGATATTGTAACTTAATCTTATGTATAAAGAAGTGTTCCTCTCTCTCTAAATTTTGTGTACCTACAAATTTGAATTTAAACATATGTTATCATAATGATTAAGAAGTTTCTGATGTTGGTTGTGCATGCTAATTTGACATAACATTGAGCACATTTTGCTAAATTATTTGACAAACACATATAAGCTAAGCAGCCACATTTATGCTTGTTATAATTTTGTTGTATAAGTTATTTTCGTATCAGGCTTATGTTGAGAAGTGTGCCATTAGGGTTTGAAACATTGTTCCCTTGAAGAACATTTGTTCAATGTTTATTTTCTTGGGATTCCTTGTGTATTTGGTTGAAAAGAAGTGAAGTATATGTTGTTATAATTGATATTTAAAATTAATCCGTAAGGGTAAATGTTCACTTGAAATAGATCCAAGAAACTTAAAGTTTGAGATGGAATTTCTAAAATTTTCATTAAAATCCATTCTAGGAAATTCTGACATAATATTAACTACTTTGATTTTGTTCTCATTGCATCTTTACCAACCAAAGGTTGAGATGTATATTGCTTATTTGATTGTTGGGAATGAGACACACCTTTGTGAGTAGTGATTGCTTGGATGATCAAATGTGCGAATTTGTACCTGTGGGAGTGACTTTAATATATTCTTGCAAAATAGATATGATGTTGATGTCGCGATCGAGGAGTGTTCTTCAAACATTTTGTAGGAACATGATTTACAAGTTGCAATTCAAATCGAATTGGTTGGAGTTACGGAAAACAATTTTCTCTTAAAGAGGGAGTGTTCATTTTTCAGGTTACTCCAAAAGTATTCTCACCTATCTAGGAAATAATTAGATCTCCTGGGTCCTACATGATCCTTGATAGACATATGGATGATTTAGTTGAGTGGATGCTTGACCTTATATGGAGTGATAGCAGAGCACACTTATCTAAGAAGTTGTTATTCTATGTGGCATGATGATTAACCCATTGGGTTTGGGGGAGTCCGCTGCTTGGTTAGGAGAGGTTTCTGTTACCACCTAAACTAGTAGGATTTCCAAGGTCCGTGCAAGATGTTAAGATGGAACACATAGGACAAGTGTTCACTGTCACCTCGGCATGAGCCATCTCTCTTTAAGCCCAACTACTTGAATGGCTATGGGAGGATTCCCTGTAATTAATGCTTCACCCAACAATTAATAGACTAATACCTTCAATGGGGTCTTGGGTGAAGAGAGGAGTTAATTCTTTAATTCTTAACTGATTTGAAAATGATTTTATGCAAAAAAGTTAATCTAGACTAGTAAGATGATTTCTCAAAACTCAAGATAATAAAAATATAAATAAATGAGTAAAAATCTAATATACTTCCCAAATGTGAGTTGTCCTTGAAGTTTTATTTTCGTAAGATATTTTTTTGTGTATTTTTGTTTGTTTTCATGGGATTACAAATATCAAAATTTCAGAAAAATGTAGAAAAAACCAATAAAAACCCTTTGCAGGGCCACCTTAAAGTGTATATATACTCTATATTGGAGATCTAGGGGTGGGGAAAGATAGGACAACAAGTATATGTTAGATTCATTCTTCCTAAGCTTCATATCTGCAACAAATTTGCATTTCTAACACACTGAAAAATTGTTGAATAGGTCTAGGGGTCAAATCTCCACTGGGTGAAAACCCAAAAACTTATTCCAACTTGTAAATTGAATTTTTAATAGTTGGAATAGGCCTATAAATTTACCAAAATGATGATGTAAAATTGAATAATAAATCTGGGACTTAATACAAGGGATTGATGATGAATACTGCCTTGGAGGACACCCTTATACTTAGGATTTTATCGGATCTGTTGTATGTATAGTTGTAAAATAACGTAGATATGCAAAATCTAACTCAAGTAACTTGTAAAATATGTGTGTTTAAAAGCTCAAAATGACATATATTTTTCTTTATATAAATTTGAAAATTATGGCTTAAAACCCCAAGGGTTGACTAACTAATCTTAAAATGAAAATAAAAAAGGTTTATGCTCATCTCTCTCTCTCTCTCTCTCTCTCTCTCTCTCTCTCTATATATATATATATATATATATAGTTTTTTAAAAAATATAGTTGTTGATAAAAGCTTACCTTAGCCACAAATTTACGTCTCAAGTGTTGAGTTGCAAATCACAACCACTCTTAAGTTGGAATTGCAATTTGGAAAATAAATGTTCTTGGAGTCAATAAGATTGTGTTTCCCCCACCTTTGTGTAAGATACTTCAAAAGCTTTCATATCCAAATGGGACCAACTTATAGCAAAGTGTCTCCATCCTTTAGATCAACTATAGGGTAGAAGAGATCTTCAACCTCCAACAAAGGAAATAAAAAATACTAGTGCCTTAGTTGTTCCCTCCATGTGACTTTGTAGCCCCTCTATAAATCATGCCTCCAATTATTATGTAAGCTAGAAACACCTTTGTTTATCTTGTTTTAATATATTAGGACAAGATCCAAAAAAAATAGAATAGAAAAAAATAACCCACAAATTTGTTGGTATTTGAGCCCATTAACATTTAAAATAAGAAAGAAATGCATAAGAATTGGAAACTAAATCACACAATAAAACACAAAGAAATTTACGTGGTAAAACCCTAGCAACATGTCAAGGAAACCTCCACGGGACAATGGATTGGAATTCTTATTGATACAGGTCAAAAAATGACTCTCCAATATACATCAAGCCTCTTGTGCAATCACCAATTTAATATGGACTATTTCATTACATAACTTTCTATGGTTAAAAAACCAACTGAATGGTAACTCAATTTTACTAATTAGATTAATACAATTAAATAATGATTTGTTTTCATTTCTAACAACCTCCACCTTGACAAAAAATTTCCTAATCCCTTGTCTATGCCTATCATCATCTCTTCTGTAAGCCAAGAGAACCCAAAAACCATCGTTGCTTCTCTACTACAACTGGCTTTGTGAACATGTCTACACAATTCTCCTGTGTATGGACATTCTTGAGAGCTACTTTGCCACCATTGATCACATGTCTTACAAAATGGTACCTTACATCAATGTGCTTAGTCTTGCTATGATAAGCTGGATTTGTAGCGAAATGAATAACACTCTGTTTGTCACAAAACATATTCACTTTCTCTTGTATCCTTCCAATCTCATCAAGTAGACCTTTTAACCTGATTGCCTCTTTGCAGACATCTGAAGTAGCTATATACTCTGCTTCAGTAGTGGACAAACCAATTGTTTCTTGAAGTTTTGACATCTAGCTAATTGCTCCACTTGCAATAGTAAATACATATCTTGTATTAGATCTCCTCTTTCCCCAATTACCTACATAATCAACATCCACATAGTCGTAGAATGAACCTTCACTACCATTAAAGATGATACAAAGGTCACTTGTGCCTCTCAAACACTGAAGCACCCATTTCACTACTCACCAATGTTCTTCTCTTGGATTTTCCATGAACTTGTTGATAGCTCCAACTGCATGTGAAATGTTAGGCCTTGTAGATACCATAACATACATCAAGTTTCCTACCATGTTTTCATATGGTACACGACACATATACTTCTTTTCTTCGTCAGTTCTAGGACTCAAAGCCGAAGAAAGCTTAAAATGGGAAGATAATGGAAGATTAATAGGTTTCACTTTATTCATATCGAACTTTTCAAGTATTTTCTTCACATACTTTTGCTCTAATAACCAGAGCTTTGCATTTTTCCTATCTCTATGTATCTCCATGTCCAAGATATGTTTTGTAGCTCCAAGATCCTTCATATCAAATGTCCTAGAAAGATTAGCCTTTAACCCGTTAATCTCTTCCATGATTTTTTTTTTGCAATAAGCATATCATCAACATATAAGACCAAGATAATGAATATTCCATTGAACCTTTTAAAGTATACACAATTATCATACTCACTTCTAGTAACGTTATGGATCACCAATAAGGAGTCAAACTTTTTGCATCATTGCCTGGGAGACTGTCTCATGCCATACACTGATTTCCTTAGCTTGCAAACTAATCTTCTGTTGTGACCTTGTACAAAACCTTTTGATTGTTCCATATAAATATCTTCATCCATATCTCCATGAGAATTTTTTTTTTAACATCTAACTATTCTAACTCAAGGTTAAGTAGTGCAATTAGTGCTAACAAAATATGAATAGAAACAAGTTTTACAACTGGTGAAAAGATCTCATGAAAGTCAATACCTTCAAGCTATACCTTTTTTTTGCCAGCCTCGCCTTATACCTTTCGATACTTCTATCAACATTTTGCTTCAACTTGAAGACCCATTTGCATCTGAAAACACTTCTACCTTCTGAAGGTTCTACAAAATCCTAGGTATTGTTTTCGGCTAGGGAGTCCATTTCTTTGTCCATAGCCGTTTTCCACTTTCCACTATCTGCATTATCCAGTGCTTCCTGATAATAAGAAGTTCCCCATCTTCAGTAATCAATGCAATAAATGAAGAAGAACCTTCATACCTTTTGGGTGTTCTTATTTCCCTTGTATACCTCCTTAGAGTGATTGGTTGTTGGAATGGTTCTTGAACTTCTACAGTTTCCTTTGCATCTTCTTCACTTTTTTCTTCAGAAGTCTCTCATTCCTTTTGAATTTCCAAAAAAAGTATAGTCTCCAACTGAATTTGTTGATTCGGTGATACATGTTCCTGTTCAACATATGATTTTAAAAGAGAATATTCATCAAATGTTACATCTCTACTAATGAATATATTATGTGAAGAAGGATCCCACAACCTGTATCCTTTCACCGCATAGTCATACCCAACAAAGAAATACCACTTTTCTTTTGGGTCTAACTTTGAACGTTGATTGTTTGGAATAAGAGCATAGGAATCATAACAAAAAATTCTTAAATGTGAATAATCGCAAGACTGACCCAACCAAACTTCTTCAGGAATTTTACAATTAATGGAAATTGAAGGTGATCTATTTACCAAATAACAAGCAGTAGATACTACTTCTTCCCACAACTCATTCTATAGGTTAGCATTGTTGATCATGCTTTTGGATCTTTCCATAGGAGTTTGATTCATATGTTCAACAATGCCATTTTGTTGAGGAGTATAGACAACAATTTTATGGCTAGCAATCTCGTTATCCTTGCAATATTGTTCAAATTATAAGAAAGTAAATTCACCACCATTATCATTTCTTAAACATTTAATTGATTTTCCTATTTCTTTTCCACCATAGATTTAAATTGTTTAAAAACATTAAATACATCAACATTTTTTTCAACATGTAGACCCAAACTTTCCTGGAGTAATCATCAATAAATGTTAAGAATTATAATGCACCTCCATAAGATATATTAGGGTATAGTCCCCAATGATCAAAATGAATATCGTCCAAAATTCCTTTACTATTACGACTTCTGGTTTTAAATTTTTGTTTACATTGTTTTCCATATACACAATTTTTGCAAAAATCCAAACTCAAGGATTTCAAATTAGGAATTAATTTGTGATTCATCAATACCCGAAGGCCCTTCTTGCTTATGTGACCTAGCCACTGATGCCATAGGAGAGTATCTTATTCTGCCTTCTGAGATACAGTCACTACCTCACTGACCTGAGATTTCCTTTGAGTCTATAAATATTTCCAATCTTCTATGCCTTCATAACAACCGAAGCACCCTTTGAAACTTTCAACACTCCATTTTGACCTATAAACTTGTAACCTTCCAAGTCCAATACTTGCAAAGAAATCAATTTTTTTCTTAACTCAGGTACATGTCTAACATCAGTCAATGTTCTAATTGTATCATCATACTTTTAATTCTAACATTTCCCATCCCAAAAATTTGACAAGATACATTATCACCCATAAACACATAACTACCATTCATAACTTGATATGAAGTGAACCATTTTTTGTGCAGACTCATGTGATGAGAAGCACCAGAATCTAACAACCAATTTTCATAATTTTTTTGTGCAGACTCATGTGATGAGAAGCACCAGAATTTAACAACCAATTTTCATAATTATGAGAAACATTGCAAACAGGAAAAATCTCATCTACCATAGCTAATTCAGTAGATACCACTTCATCATTCATACCTAAGTCAACTTGATTTTCTTCATTC
The DNA here is from genome assembly GCA_000404065.3 of Pinus taeda. Classification (NCBI taxonomy): domain Eukaryota; kingdom Viridiplantae; phylum Streptophyta; class Pinopsida; order Pinales; family Pinaceae; genus Pinus; species Pinus taeda. Next base: position 9,455 of record APFE030951649.1, on the reverse strand, counting down.
TTTGGGTTTTCAACAAACTCCTTTCTTTTCCAACAATCTTTCTTGAGATGTCCTATTTTGTTGCAGTACCAACATTTGGCTTTACACTTCTTGCCTTTTGACCTTGATATGGAAGAACTTCTTGCTTTCTCTCCTCTTTCCTTGGATTGGCCTCTAGCTACTATGGCTTATGGCGTGGAATTTTCAATGTTGGAATTCCTCTGTACTTCTTCAAATAAGAGAGCTCCCACAACAAAACCAAATTCTAAAGATTCGGTTGTGCTTGAACTAATAGAATTCACAAAGTGATCCCAAGACTTGGGAAAGGAACAAAAAAATGAAATATATTTATCTTCTTCTTCAAATTTAACATCCATATCTGACAACTGGAAAATAAGTGTATTAAATACATTTATGTGTTCTACAATTTTAGTACCCTGCTTCATCTGAAGGCTATAGAGTTTCCTCTTCAAATAAATTCTGTTGGTTAAAGATTTAGTCATATACATTATTTCCAACTTCCCCCAGAAACCTTTTGTTGAGGTTTCTTAAAAAACGTTGAAGAGAAATGCATCCCCATGACACAACCTGATAGTAATGAGAGCTCGGACATCCAAGTCCTCCCAATCCAAATATGTCATGCCATCAGGTTTCTTTCTAGCCCCATATTAAGCTTTGTGCAACTCTAATTGCACCAACAAATTCCTTACTTTCAATTTCCACAACGAAATTTTTTTCTTACTAGTAAAATTCTCCACCTAAAACTTAACATTTGTCATCTTATCCATTTATTCCTACACAAGCTCTGAATCTTTTTAAAAAATCCTCATACTAGGGTTTCCTTCTTTCAGCTAGGTTTTTTTGTAATAAATTTTCTACTAGTTGTTATCACTCAGGTTGTCCCTAGGCTCCTTATAGGGATACAACCGAGGTAACCACAAACCAATCTTTGGATTGCAGGTTCCAGCCCACCTGCAATCAGAGAGGGCTCTCTCTTTAATGATTCAACTTTGTTGATGATTTTAGGCTAGCTTTTGGCTCAGGGGTTTTTGTTTGGGTTTGGATGGAAGGTAGAAATCTCAAGCAAAGAGGTAAGGTAATGTGTGATAAGTTTCAAACCATTGGGCGTGGAGTCATGGATTAAGGCTTGCTATTGCATCTTCTTGATCAAAAGAGGATTAAGGAGCGAGATAGCCACAAATGATACAATTAACAATCTACCGAAGGGATGGAATGATGGAAATCAGGGATGAAAGGAAAAGGAGAATCATTTCATCATACTAAAAAAGAGGAGAAATGGATGAATGGTGATCTAGGAGCAGTTAAGAATTCCTAAATTCTCATTCATATGTGAAAGAAACAGCGTAAATAAGATCATTTAAGTATACATGCTCATAGCTATTTCTGATGAAAACATAGAAAAATGTAGAAATTGAACTTAAGGTGTAGTGAAACAAATCTTAAGCTATTCTTTTTTCCTGCAATTTAGAAGGCGGAACAGTGGTAAAAACATGAAAATTAACAGAGGAGAGAAACATTTATTGAATCATGTAGAAGCACAGGAATTCCGTAATCACTCCTTGGCCAATTGAACACATCAACCAGTTTTGAAATCCACACTTTCAGCAATCTTTGATTATAGAAAGTATGACAGTTACAGTGCGGGTCTCTGCTTGGAGAAAATGCTGGGAAGAAAATTAAGCGATGTCTTTGACTCACTAACTAACTAACCTACCAACCAACCAACCCCTCACTACATTGTTCAGGGTGGTATTTATAAGCAAAATATCCAAAATTCATTCATTACAATTGACCTAAACAGGTCTGCTAGAAAATCTCTTCAAAAATCTAAGTGTTGCTGGAATTAAATGCAGGTAAGTCCTTTTGGTTGCACTAGAGGCAGCTGAATCAGAAAAGACTACAATGTGGCCCTTGGAGGCTTGATGCGGTGTTGCTGGGATGATTGTGCTTCGGGATCTGTAGTTCTGCTCTGGTGCGAGTTAAATGTGCAATGATTATGATTTGAGGGCTTTGAGTGGCTTTGCCCTCTTTCTTTGACTCTGCTGGAAGGTATTAAATGTTCTCTTGCTTCGGCTGCTGCTTAAGATTTTCACTGATACTCTTTGCCGCTACATTGATGGCTTCCACTGCCTGCTGATACTCTTTGGCATGCTTGCTACCTGATGATTTGATCTGATACACTTTAAACTATGTCATTGATCTTCTGTTGTCTTTAAACCGGATCAATTTGGCACGATCGAGCAATTTTCGGGCTTTTTCGGCGCACAACGGGCCAAGGAATCAAAAGATTCCCCAAAGATTCCTCGAAACGGCCTATTTCCCGTAGCGATGGGCGATTAGCGCTTCGCGCTAATTGCGCATCGAAAACTGCCTCTGTTTCTTGTTCTGGAGCTCCGAAGTGCGATTTCTCTTCCTGCGCGAATTTTCGACTTTTTGGCTGCTGACGTCAGCAGTACGGCAAATGACGTTAGCTTGCGGTGGGTCCCTGGTACAGAAGTGACATGGAGAGGTTCTGATACTGAAGGCGATGCGATGAACTTCTTCGATGCGATCGCAATATCACATCGGCAGGGAACGGGAAGGTGTTTTAGTTGGACATTTGGAGATTGCGACCGCCGATTGCCGATATCGCGATATTGCGTTGGGTGGCGATGGGTGGGTCATAACTTGCATGGAGAGAATACTGTGATCTTGTGATGCGATCTGGCTTTCTATGGTATGCAGAGTGTTAAGGAAGTCGGCAAGGGGTTTGTTGCGGTCGGAAGGAGTAAGTAAGTGGGTGTGAAAGGCATTTGAGGCTTCGGAAGGGGTCCGATCACCTCAAAGGGATTTTATACTCTAGAAGGAGTCCATTGTATTTGGAAGATGGTTTGAAGGTGCAGCATGAGGGTTCTTGCTAAGTTTCAGGTAAACTGAGCAATTCCCAGGGGTACTTATGGTTATTTTTCAACCAGGGGGAGGGATATTTACATAGGGGATGATTTACATACTTTTAGTAGGGGGATGGGAAAATATAGGGAGCTAAATAATAATGTTAGTGGTTAATATGGAGATGGTGAGGAAGCGCTAAGTTCAGGAGACCTTGGGCTGTTTACAAGGGGATAGAACCTTTTCAGAGAGAGTATGGAACAACTTTGAGTAAAGCAGATCTTCACCCAAGCTAATGCTATGAAAATGATGGAACTTAAGAGGTATCAAGCAGATCTTGACCTCTTTTGGGGAAGTTAGTTAATGATTGGGGGGCAAATGGAGAAAGGGAGTTAGTTATACCTGTTTTTGAGCTTTTCGCATAGAACTGCCTGCTGATCATGTCCTGAGTAAAGTGACGCCTGGAAATCTGGAACTGATCAACAATTAGGATTCAACAACCTCAAAACTACCTACCCAGCCTACTTACCTAACATTTTTTCTTCTTTTGATTTGGGTGCACTTAGACTTGCAAACCCATCATTCCAATTTTCTTTTCATGCTTTCCTATCTACAGACTACCCTTATTTCATCAAAGGGCCCAGATTAAGCAGTTGGGCTCCTTTGATTCTCTACCTATCTAAGAATCTACCAAGATTAAGCTGTTTGGACAGATTTGCATTCTCTATATTCTAAAACAGGAAATTTAAACCTAGGGAGACCAAGATTAAGCTGTTTGGACCTCCCTTTAACTGAAAATTGGCGATGTCGAGATAACTTCTCAAAAATTTGGAAGGCAATTAAATGAACTCTGAGTAGCCTTCTTCGCTTGGAGTCTGTTAAGCAAATATGGAGCATTGCAGCATGCAAAGTATGACATATTTGGCCTGTAAAAATGTCAATCATGAAATATGAGTAACCTGCTGTAGCAGGAGGCTAACACCATCCAAACTGCTTACTGCCCATGGATGCCCCCGATTAATACCGTCGGTTTTGGAGCGGGTACCACCTTTAGCGCTTAGCCTTTTGTCCCATGGTTTTCCGACTCCCACGCAACCGAGTGCTCAGGGCTTCTCCATTTTTAGGTTTTTTGCCTAGTGATGCCACTAATCATGCATCAAAATTGCCTCTATTTCCCAATCTAGGCCTCCCAGGGGCTAATTTCGCCTCCCGCGTAGTCTCCATGGGCTTCGGTTAGTGCGCTTTGACCGAGGTCCTCGTCATTCCACGCTGGCTGCTATTGCCACTGGTTTAGAGGTGTTTTTGATCATTTTTTTAAATTCTTTGAAGTCTGTCCTGACCTAGTACAACCATGGCTTTGCTAATCATCCTTTGTGGATCTAATTTGGATCAGTTGTTTTCCTGCTTGTCAAATATTTCTATGTTGGTTTTGTAATTTATATGTGGACTGTGGATAGTCATTTTGTAAACAAAACCTTGGAAATTGAAAGAGGAATTTTGATAATACTACTTGCAAATGCTTATTTAAGTTACACAGATTATTACCTGTAATTTATGATTTGATGCACTGTCTTGAAATTTCTTCACTTTGGATTCATCTTGTATAAACCTGGGGTTATGGAAATTTAAGTTACTGCTTTCCTTTTCTTGAAAAATGGTTACAACAACTTACAACACATTTTGAACAACAACTTGATACGACATCTCAAAACTCATTTATTAAAAGAAAATTCCAATGTTTAATTTCTTCACACACACAGAGATATTCCTATTTATTTCTAGGAATGGCAAAGCCCCCCTTGGGTGCATTTTGGGTTGGTTTATACCTTCCCAGACAGTTCCCAGGTGGTTGAGAAACTACCATTCAATTAACAACTGACTGGTAAAAACCAATTTTTTTTTACTTTTACCTACTTTAACTCATTTAACTAGTAAATTAATTTAACTTTTCAAATAAAAACTTAAACAAAACTCATTTCTGTCCAACAGAAAATAGCCAACCCATCCAGCTATGACTCTTTAGTTGGATGCTCCTGCATCAAATAATATCATATGTATGGGGCTCTCATCCCCACATTTGAATAACTAAGGGGGGTTGTTGCATTCTTGTGGAGTCAAACAACTCCATTGGCCTTATGTATGGGTATCAATTCCTTTGTATTAGAATCTTATATTGTTGGATTTAGTTTAGTTTGGAAGGGTGGTGTCCTATTTGGTTCTCCAAGCGAGTTCATGAGTAACTTGTTCCTTAGGGTGTTTGTGAGTTATGGATTCCCAGTGGGGTCCTTGTCATGGAAATAAAAATTAATAGTTAATGAACATATTAATAAGGAATTTTAGGTTGGTTCTTTAACTCTAGTTAATTTAGGATAAAAAAATGCCAAAATTTCAAGGCTATTAAACATTAATAGCTCACCAAGATGCTCATAGCCTAGGTATTTGACAAGAAAGATTCAAGTATAAGAAGTTGCTAGACAACTTTAAGGTTTATGAAGCCAAGTTTAACGTAGTATGTAAGATGGATTTTGGTATCCAAAATGAAGTCGCTAATGAGAAAAATGAAAGTAATGCTAGAGCTTAATGCCATCCATGAACTTCTATCAATCCAATTTTAATTGAAAAGGATGAAGAACTGATGCTCAACAAAGGTTTCCTCGGATCCCCCCAAGTCCTTCGGCCACCAACATTTTGAGGCCTTAACTGATAAATATTTTTGAGGTTGGTTTCATCTGTAGTGACTTCATTTTATCATTTTATGTAGCTATATTTCCTTATGATACATTGTCATTTGTATGCTTATACTCTGAGCATTGTTTATGGTGTATGAAATTCAACCTTTCATGGATACTTTGTTTTTCACATGTAAACTTTGATATCAATAGGTTTGACATTTAGACATTCTTTATGGTCTTGGTTAGTATTTTGGAAGGTAATAGAAAATCATGTTTGTAAATTTTTATGATATAATATAAATAGAATTTATAGTATAAAGTTTAAAATAAAAATTAAACAATAAGAAAAAAAATGATTGATAAGAAAGAATGTTATCTTACAACTTGTATAATCTTGTTAAACAAATTCCATTAATTTAATACTATAATCAAGAGTCTCAATGCAGTACTTGTTTATAATATAGTTTTATAGATATATAGTAAATATATCGTACAGTGGCACGCAGAATACACTAAAAGAAATGTTATTTACAATTGATATGTACACACTCACTCTATCACAAACAAGATTCCATCATTTAAATATTATATAAAGTATTAATGGCAAGTATATGTATTATATTTTAAATGAAAAGTAACATATAATCTTGCCAATTAATACATGGGAATACAAAAACTCTTTTAAACACACTACGTTATATCAAATAAAGATCTGAAATTTTAGAATATTATGTTCTATTATTTTTTAAAGCTAATATAATATAGAGATTTAAAAATTTAAAATATTACGTTCTATCATTTTGTAAAGCTAATCTAAGAATTTGAAAGAGTGACTTATTGTAAAGAGTATCATAATGATGCATCTATTCACTAACAATCCAAAGTTCCATAAATAATATTACTTTTTGTCATTATAAAAATATAAATTTTATTTAAATTTAAAAATAAAATTTAAAATTGATTTTAATTAAGTTAAATTGATTTTAATTTGGTTCGAGTATTTATTTAAAAAGATGTAATGAAAGTAAAATTTAGCTTAAAAAATATCCCTAATATAATATTTTAACTAAAGCCGTTTTCTCTTAATAGAGATGATGAGTTTGTTTACTAATTAATAATCATTTTCAACACCAATTACCAATTACAAGTGGGTTGGGTTCTAATGTGTTTCCCAACTTAAATTTCAAAATTTCAAAATATTAATTTTTCTCTCAAATTTAAAAGAACTTTAATGCAATCTCATTATTAGTTGAAGAGAGAGAAAGGAGGCAAGGGAATCTTATTTTTAAGGTATGTTTGAAAATTATATATATTTAAAGGTCTATTTGAAAATATATATATATATATATATATATATATATAATTATAAAAGTAGACCATTTTATATTAATTTGAAACTAAAATACATACTGTGACTACTAACTTGCCATTTAAGAAACTAGACTAGTAACCTAAAAACTCTACTCTACTCCAAGTAAACAATGTATCTAATGTTATACAAACATATAAATGAGAAGTCTTAAAAGGTCTATGGATCTACTATTATATTGAGTTTTCTTTTTGTCTTAGGATTGTTACCTTAGTGCTTCTAGTATGGAAAACAAAAATTATAAGGAAAAACATTTAACTAGACTGGGAGTCCACCTAAATAGTATGAGATACAGATGTATCCTCCTCATAATTTGAGAGTCTACATTGGCTACCTTCTTGGCCAACATTGTGACTTTCTCATTGAATTTCATTAGTTGCATTTGCACGTTATTGATAATGAGCAAGATCTCATGTTAAGCTCCCAATCATTCTAAGTACTTTACCCATTATAGTCTTTATTTTTAAATCTAGCTATATAGTTTAATGTATCCAATCTTTCTAGTTTGAATATTCCGGTTTCAAGAATTCAAGCTAGGACCTCTTCCTCCACTTCAAAATATGAAATATCATAGGCTTTGATGCACTTATGTAAGTCTCTACACTGGTTAATATAATTTCTTTGTATGCAACTATATTTCAGCTAAAACCTCTTACTCCACTTCAAAATCTGAAATATCATAGGCTTTAATGCACTTATGTAAATCTCTAAACGGATTAATATAATTTCTTTATATACAACCATATATTCAACTACTACCTACTACCTAAAAGTGTTCCTTGACTGCAAACCAAGCCCTAATAAAGATGGAATCAATCCCTATTCAATAGTGAAAAAGTCATCAACACCTTTTAAAATGAACTTTGAAAATTTAAAATAACATCATAGATCAAATTTCCAATAAATTAAATATTAGCAGGATTACAAGTCAAAATTGTTAGTTAAAAGGCAAATGGGACCAACGAAATTCTATAAAATAAAATATGAATGGGAAACTCCATGAGAAATCAAGCTGCATAATTTCATTATTGAGATAGAGATTGCTAAACTAGAGGAGAGGTCAAGCTTCAAAGTTCCATGTTAGCGATGTTGAACTACATTTCAAATTTAGAGTATTTGTGTCACACGGTGGACCTGCATTGCTTTCTGTTACTCTCAACATTAAATGCAACAGATTTTTCCTTCAGACGACAAAGTTGCCGTGATGATAGATATTCCTTACCCGTCGAAGGCGACATTCAATCATGGAACAAAGTCAGACTTTTTTTTTTATTTTTGTTAAAAATCTGTGATTTTTTTATTTCAAATGTTGTTATTAATTTCCAAAAAATTAAAACTATTAAAACTCCCCCGTTAAAATATTTTAATTAATCTATAATAAGATTAATATATCCCTAAATCATATGCCAAAGATTAACCAGAAAATCCAAGTATTAAACTTTCTAAATTATGGAATCAAAATAGATTGTGTACTTCAAGTTTTTTATTAATTTATTATTAATTTTATACATTTTTTTTTAATAATCTATTGGTATTAATTTAATTTTTAAACAGTTTTATATAATTTTATAGATATTAAAAGAATTCACATTTCAATTTACTAGAAAGCTCACATACAAGCCACAGCTTACATGACCGAGACGTGCTTTCCGGACTTTCAGCCTGCATAGAGGTGGAAACGTAAAGGGATTTAATATATATATAATATATAATATATAATATTTAAATAAAAGGTGTTGTTATAGTTAATAAGGCAATATAAAAGTTCAGAAATTTTATATTAAAAAAATTATGAGGTAATTTAATTGTGAATTAATCTTGATAATAAAAGTATTATGTTTTAAAGTTATTTAAAATGATTTTTTAAAAATAAATAAATATATTTTATTTTCGGAAAAAAATAATATTGAAAAAAATAAAATTAATTTAGTATATTAATAAGTAAATTGTTTATTTTGGAATAGGGTTTTTAGAATTTTAATTTAATTATCAATAATTATTAGATAAATGGTAAAAATTTAACCTCCATGGAATACTTTACACTTTTATTAATAGTAATTGCAAATTAAAGATTGGAATTTACCTTCAAAATAGTGGTGCATTTTTTTTTCTTTTTAATTAAATTCATTAATCTAGAAAAAGATCATATATACAAGTGTCATATGAAATGAGTTATGGTTATTGGTTTATGGTATTGTGATTAAAAATCTCATAAGAAAAAGAAGGTAAATTTTTATACTTAGAAATCTCATTACATGTTTTTTTTAAATGTATTTATGTTTTAACTTGTATATTGATTCTTCTTATTATAAATAACGATCATACTAATTTTAAATAAATGTATAATTTAGTTAATTTTTAAGAATTTTTTAAATTTTAGTAACTTGGCATGTATGATGAAGAAGTGTTTACCAACAATTTAATTTATATAAGTGTGCTAGTTATTAGATGAATGGTAGAGATTTAACTAACAAAACCTATTGAAAATAAAAATCTTTACAATAAAATATGGGTTAATCTCCATAATTATCTTATTATATATTTTT
>APFE030951644.1:122200-179739 GCA_000404065.3 Pinus taeda | reverse complement strand
ATACAGATAGTTGGGGTTTTTAGCGAGATGCTTTCCCCGGGATACATACTGTGTTAATGTGTGAATGCTCTTGATGTTTTATTGTTATTGATGCTGCTATTTGATGATCAACGTAGAGGAGCTTATGTATTGTGTATGTTTTCCGCAATAGTACATGATCAGGATAATCTCTGTTGAATATGTGTTAAATTATTCAAAATTTCTATAGGCCTTCTCCTCTTTGAGGTAAGGAACATATCTCAACAACTCCAAAAATATGCTAGTATACTCATCATCTGTCATAGAACCCATCCGCAACTCATAAAAATCCTTAGATTTGTCATCATAGTACCTCTTCGACAACTACTTCTTCTTGAAGAGCCTTTCAAATTCATGCAAATTAAAATATTCGTCATGTATACCTTTGAAATTCTTCATGTCTTCCCACTAAATATCTACTTTTCCTTTGATATTGAAAGTGCCTATCCTTGCTTTCATGTTTTCAGAATAATCATGCAAACAGAATAATTTCTTCATACCAAGAAACCATGCCTATGCATCCTATTATTTCTTCATCTCTCCATCAAAGGTAGATGACTTTTCCTTCATAAAATTGTACAAAAGGTATCCCCTATCACTCCTCCTGTGAGGATGATAACAATCACAATCACAATGCCTATCAGAACCAGAACTGGAATAATACATGTGTCGATCACCTCTCCTATCTGAAGTGTCCAATAACCTTCCATCTCTAATCATTTCATATCTATCAGACCTGTGTCTACTAGGAGATCTACTTCCATATGCCTCATTAGTTAGTTCGGTCTTCATGTCCATGGCTAATCTGATGTGGCATCTATCGCTGCAATTCTGACAAACTCTAAAGAAGTATCACATTCACCTCTGCTTGTTTCTCTTGTTCCTGCATGATTTTGTCATTATCTAATTTGCAACTCCTTATTTCTTCCTTCAGGCTTCTCATTGTGTTTTCCAAGTCAGAAGAGTGCCCCGGAGGATGCTTCCCCATTTGATGCATAGGGATATTATATGTAGTCTACCACCTTGCTAGCCATCTGATCTCTTTCCTACAAGGCATACTATGTCAGCTAAACCAAATCACAATAAACCAACGTACCTTAGCATAAATCAGGGAGGATACCTTGTCTACAAGATCATCAAATCAACATGATACATGTATAACATAAACATAATAGCATATAGACATATATCGAATAAGTGTATCAATGCATAAACATCATTCTAGCTAGGGTCCAATCATCAATTCAAGGACATATTAACAATGCACACTATGACCTCATGCATGACAACAACCATTACTCCAATGCACACATTGCCACATGCAACTATCAACATGCATAAGAAATACCTAATCAACTACACATACACATAAATGCATGTAGTCGAGCATAAGAAATCAATTCTTGTAACCAACCTACAAGACTAATACATGTAATCAAACAACGAAGAATGCAACCTAACATACAAGGATGTAATTAAGCTACATATACTCATATAGCCAGTCATATACTTCTAACGATGCATTCCACAAAATCAACATCAAGTTCCTCATGACAACCTTACTACAATCATGACCAACGTGATGCAATGCAAAAAGAACATGGAATGCAAGTGTAAGAGGAACACATGAAACTGACATGCGTGCATGACCAACACCTTCACCCAAGGAGAACGCAACCAAGCTCTGATACCAATTTGTAACATCCCCTCCTCCCAGGTCTACCCAAGAAACCGACCAATTGGGGTAAACATGTGACAAGAGAGGCTACTATAAGGGATTCAACCTCCTTGGTGACCTTACGAAAATGGAATCGATGGAACACCTTAAACAAACCCATCCACATTAGCAACAACACCCTTAAAAGACATGTTAGCCACTTAGAAATCATGTCGCTTAGTCCCAATGATGATTTAAGCCTTTTAACCACTGGTTTCTTTCATGCAATAGGAAAGACAATGTCCAGAAGCCAAAGTCGCTCTCATAGGCCTATGTCCCAGCATCCCTGGACTCTTTTCAGTGGATCTCTGCCAGCACCCCTAGGATTTGAGCCACTTTTCTAGCCCACAATCCCAACCTCTTCCTGAAACTTGTTATAACCTTTAGAATCCGTCAAATACACGATGAAAAGATAAAAAAATAAAAAATCAACCTCAAGACTATGCCTGAGAATTCCCAACCAAGATTGAAATTTTGTCAAAAACTTGGCATCAATGCAACCTACAGGTCTAGGATACAAGACAGATAATAAATGACCAAAAGAACTTATGAAACATAACCAGAAGGATCACCACCTTCTCCATTGAAATATTATATCATTAATTAAGTATTGCATCCATTAATTTAACAATTACAAGTAAATACATGAAATAACCATGACATGAACCCATCATATAACCATGATTATAACCAGCATAGAACCATATAAATATCATAGATATGACATCCATTAAATTCACATATAAAAAAGTGAAAAATTAAGATAACTTAGCTCTTATTAATCGTAGGCAAATTTGACAAGGTTCGAGACTTCCATGTACCACACAACCATAAACATGGCTCAACGAGATCTTTCTTTTAGTGAGTCACCCTTGTGCCATATTCCAAGCATGAATGTAGGATCTCATAGAACAACCTGTCCAAAAACAACTAAGGGAATTAGGAATGTTAAACCACCTCCACCCTCATCAAACTATGATCACACCAAAGCTGGTGGTCCAATCATAACCATACTGAACTTGGAATGCCATCTGGGATCCATCAATATCCTTGAGGAATTTTCCATCTCCTTCTCTCTATGGCTTTACAGAAATCCAATATTAGATCACTAAGCCTAAGCGGAGACCAGTCTCTTAGGATTTACCACAATCAAAACTGGTATCACTAGGCCCTTAACCAAGACTTCTCCCTCGGGCTTTACCATGTATCCCACAAAACCGATCAAGGGATTCCTAGGCCTTTGGGGTTGGAACTTGAGACCACCTCCACTCTGATTCTAAAATCCATTCGGCAAACCAAAGCTCAAAACAAAGATAAAAATCCCAATATACCATGGAATCTAGAAAAAGTCAAGGCCATGCTGAAAACCGCTATCATAACCCGACAAAACCATGCCACCGAAAGAAAGAAAACCATACCCCAACATGGAAATCCATGCATGTCCAAAACCAACTAGGAAATCACACATGCAAAAGGTTACCAGCAAGTATTCATGTTGAAGTTGTTTGATCCTACTCTTCTTCCTTTATCCTTGCTTTCCTTTCCTTTCCTTTCCTTGCTTTTCCTTCCTTGAACCAAAGCTATAGTGCTCCAAGAAAAATCTAAGTGACCAAGAGTCATAGAGAGAGAGAGAGAATAATGAGAGAGCTTCAAAATTTAACTAGAAAAAGGTTACCAACTGATCCTCAGAAGCCTTTTTATTCATGAGGCCTCTAATTTATTCCTTTTCCATTATTTTCCTTCCATTTCCTCCTCAAATGCAACTTTTGACCTTTCACCTTACTTTTATCCTAATTTCCTTTATTTTCATAAATAAATGTGCCAAAAGTGCCTTTTTTCCTTTTAATGCCTTTCCTAATTTTCCTTAGCCAAAACACACATCTGGTGATGCCCACTAGGATATCTTTGCCCAACATTTAGCTTGGAATAAGTGTCCCTTAACTGTGATCTTATTTTCCCTTTATTAACTTTAGTTACATGAATTTTTCCCCAGGGTTGTTACATCCAACCACTTTTACCTTGTGATCATTGTCATGCATTTCCTTTCTTACTTATGCATGTTGAAATTCCATGGTCTCACTTGCATCATTGCAGTAAAAATTCCCTTAAACCCATTTCCATCCTTTTCCTGGTGTTCTTACCCTTCTAAGAAATATTATTGCAATGAGTGGATGCAAACATTAATTTTGCTCACCATGGTTCCATCAACTTGGAATAATTTCTTTATCCTTTATGCCACTTCTTTCTCTAGGATGATCTTCCTTAATGTTCTTCTCATGCTTGTTAAACATTGATGCTTACTGAGCATCATTTTACATATATTTCAAGATCATTAAAACCTGATAAGAAAGACACCCTATATTGATCATACTACTATATCTTATTCAAGCTCATTAAACCATGAATAAGACACCCTATCTAATATCATTTTATCTCCTTTTGGGGTCGTTAAAACTTAACAAAAAAGACACAATCAATCTTACTTGTCTTCCCTTTAATTTTCACTAAACTATGAAGGAAGTACCAATTAATAAAAAGACACGGGCGGGAAATTGTTTGATTATTATATCAGTGAAAATGGTAGCGTTGGTAATGTCACCTTTGAGCATGAGACCTATTTGCGTCAATACCTTACAATTAGGTTTTAGCTTACATAAGAGTTTTACCATACATATGATTACTTTTACTCCTTTGACTTCTTACTTTTTTAGTCACTACGAAGGGTGCTTCTTGCATGATGCAATGTGGTTTTCATTACTCAATGCTTCAAATTCAAATTTGTTTCATGCCATTAAATTTCAAAGAGAAGTATGAATCTTGTTCGACCATCTGCAATCCTTATTTTCTTTCTGTGTCGGCCATCACTGTGTTAGTTCTACTTGGTGACATCATCCATACATAATATCTTGGTATATTCCATGTCAATAGGCGGGGGATAAATTAAGTCCCTCCTTCAATGGTTCATCTTCTATTGAATCCAACTTATTATTGAAGAGATTAATCTAAGAACCAATAATACCTTGACGCTTACATTGCTCAGTGGCAAGCTTTCTCGTGATCAAGAATGCATTTACATCATTAACTCTGGATCAATAAAATCCATGATTTTTCAATGTTAACACATGTATACACACTTTATGGATTGTACCAAGTAATATCGGCTCCATTTTCATTATTGGTGGGTTCCCTCGCATCTATTAACGATATACCTCAATTCGTTGTTAATCGGACAATTTCTACCATGATGAACATCAACTCATTTATTCACATGCTATAGATGCATACCATCAAGGTTGAACAGAATACCTTAAGTCTTGTGACATCTCACTCTTATCATGAGAGAAATTTTATGGTCTAAAATGGGCCTCTTAAGGAATATTATCAAATAATAATGGAAATAATAAAATAAGATTACATTACATCATCGAATTTTAGAGGGAAAAAAGAAAAAACTAATTTTTCAACTCATATTTTCAACTTATCTCCCTATGGTTTTAGTTGAATTTCAAGTGAGAGAACTTATTGGATGCAGAAATTAATTCCTCATCTGAGGAGTACCCATGTTGCATACTTTCAATTGGCCCTCCTACACGAAAAATGAATATACATGGAAAACATGATTGCAATCACATTGTCTTATGTATTTCTCATTTTTGTGTAGTAGGGACCATAAAAAATATGCAACATGGGTACTCCTTGGATGAGGAACTAAATTCCACACCCAATGAGTGCTCTTGCTTGAAATTTGAGTAAAACCATAGGGAGATAAGTTGAAAAGGTAGTTTTTATTTTGTTATTTTTTGTTTTTTTTTACTTTTTTACTCCAAAAATCGTGAATCATACCTCATGGTTGAAATCATCATGTTGAATCCTATTGGTTCTTATAAAGTTGATCTCGGTTGTACATTTTTGTTTTCAGGCCCATTTTTTACCTCAACATTTCTCTAATGATGGCACCCCACCTAGGCTGCGTTGGAGTTCATACCATCTTATGTACTTTGAGAGCTACTTTGGAGCAATTTCCTTCTATGTATCCATAGTGTTATTGATTTTTTTTTTGCATAGATCTAAATTGTATTTCTTGGTGTATATGGTTTTTTTGTCTCCTTGCATAGATCCATCATGTATTTCTCATGTCCATATACTAATATTTCATGTCATGGATCTGTAGTGTATGGTTTGGAATGCTTGGTATGTGCTATATTTTTCACATGATTAACCCCATGTGCAATTTATATGTACCATGCACATAGGAGGGTTTCATCCCCCTCAGATTGAGAGGTATTTAAGTAGTGGTAGCCCCCCTACAGAGATTTTGAAGAAAGAAACTAAAAATAAATTTTGGGGAACTTTGTTTCATTCATTTTTGGTTGTTTTCACTTTTTAGCAAATTTTACTTGCATGGTGTCTTTTCCAATGGTTTTGTAGATATAGTCATAAGAACTACAATTGTATTATAACATAGATTTAATGAATTAGGGGTTTATGAATGCCATGGCATGTACATGTTGTATTTTAGCATTGCAAAGATAATGTATTGAAAAATCTCGTTGCTTTTCTACATTTTGGGTTTCTAGAATAAAATATTTATTTTAATGTGTATGTGTTTACCATTGAATATTTTTTGTTTTATTGAGAATTTCTTGCAGGACTTATTTGTGTCAGTTTCAAAACTAGTTTTCATCCATGTTCAGTTATTATTTATCTTGAGAATGGATATGCCCAACTCACAGATGATCTTACTATGTTTTATAGTTGGTTATCAATGTGGCTGCAATCGGGTCCATTGGTTTTGACTCCTTCTGTCGATTATGATATATGTCTTTGTAATGTTTTTCTCCCATCAATTTTACTTCTAAACTCATGCATAATGGGGCATCTATTATTACCCTATTTTCAACTTCATTTCGGTGAGAGATATCCTATTTCAAATTATCTTAGTTGATGGCTAAAATGAATCCCCTTTCACCCCTCATTTTTCTCATATGGGTCTTTGAAGTAAGTCTTTAGATGATAGAGGGATGAAATTACATAATTGGGTATTTTATCATAATTATTTTATGACAATTTCATAATTATGAAATAGTAATTATTTCATATTTGAGAGAAAAATCATAATTAAGAAGTTTCTTAGTGAGTTGGATAAAGCTTATAATTGAGCATGAAACTTGTGCATGGCTTGTAATTTCTTGGCTCACATTCCATCAAGTCTATCCATAACTTATATCCACCTAAATCACATGCCATCAAGCCTAACATATCATTTCCCTGATAATATAAATACATCCTCTCAGATTTAGGAAAGGCCTATTTAGTGAGATCATCTAAAGGGTGAGAGCGATAGGAATCAAAGACTCAGCACAATAATGTTGGTGAAATATTTCCAGTGTAATCTTCTCTCTCATCTTAAAAGATCCCAATTGTCAGTAAGTCAAGGGAAGAGGAGAACCAAGGATCAAAGGAGAGCACATATCATAGTTAAGGTATAACTTTGTATGTACTTTCATTATTATATGAATGCAAAATATTTTCCTTCTCCATTTCATGTCTATGTATGTGATGGATATGCAATATAATTGTTGTATTAATTTTACATTGCATTCTAACTTGCCTTCCATGGAGGAAAATATCATCCTAGTTTGTTTGTGGATGTGTGCATGGGTTTGGATTAAGGAGCTGGAGTGGGATCTCTAGTTAGGAGTAGGTTTTCTAGCCACAATAATGATCCAAAAAATACATCAGCCTAGGAGGGTTTGAAGTATGATCATTAATCTATTTTTTTTCTTGTTATTTGTATGGTTGGAAATGGAATGGTAATTAGGATATTATCTTGGATATTCCAACCACTTTTTGGTAGATCCTAAGGTGGGATCTGTGGGGTAGCAACTTCTTTTCCCTTGGACTATTTTAAGGAAAACAATGTGAAACATAAGCAAATTATTTCCATATATCACCATTAATCATCGCCATAAAAAATCAGATATGAAATCTATTTTGAAAATAAGATTTTAGATGCAAAATAGACAAGGTATCTGAATTAATGTGTTGAGTTCTGATTCACCTAGTGTTAATTGTATTCCATAAAAATATTCAATGTTTTCACAAAAGTCGAAAAGTAAGAGCTATATCATTAATTTAACTAGCATTTCCAAACATTACAAACTCATCAAGGAAATGATGTGATTGAGTTGTTGGTTAATTCACGGATAACTAAAATTTTTAAATAAACCACACAAATCCTTTCCATGCTAACTCAAATAAATAGTTCCTTGTTAAATTTATTATCATAAGAGATACAAGCAAGAAAATATATAATAAATGAAATACATTTGGATTAAAGGAAATTAGATTATAAATTTTAAGGAGGTAAACCCTAGGTTGTAAATACAAAAAACAAAGAGAAGGGCAAAAGGTGATTGTTTAATTTTGTTATTTTTTGTTTGAATATGTGTGATATAATATTGTTATATGGACTATCAAGTCTTCAAGCAAGAATCCAAGTGAGGTCTTGGACTTAGTTGGGGATTGTGTTGATGGCACCTAGACAATGTCCTCTCAAGCCATATTTATGATGGCTTATCTTTCCACAAATATGGTGGGGGATTGTTCAATGAAGAATCATATCTAGGTAAACTAAGATGAACTTGAAGGATGTCCAAGGAAAGATATTAGAGCTCTAAGACGTCCAACTTCAATCAGAAAGGTGGGAACCTTCATTGGTCAAAGGAAAGGGTAACCTTCAATAATCAAAGGAAAGGGTAAGGGATTTATATATTAAACTTCCATCTAATTGGAGCATGGCACCCTTATCTAGCTTTGTTGTAGCTTGTGCCTTCAACAATCCTACAAAATATCCTAGTATATCCATTTAACAATATCTGAAAATAATCATTAAAAAATATTATTAATGCTCAAAACCTATTCAATCTATTTTTCTCATTAATCTCCAAAAAGACGGAAATGAGAGAGGCATTCTCCTTATATAAATAAAATTCCCTCTGCATTACAAGTGAAACACTATGTTCTTTACTGAAATTATCGGAAAATTGAAGTATCCCAAGTTAAATAATGTAGAAAAATATGGTAAATTGCGTAAATGACCCATTTACCAACCTCAGCACTAGATGATCCCTAAAACATGGTCCAAAAAATAGAAAATTTCCATATTTGTGGGTATATTATGGCTAGGCCAAGTGTGCCTTCCTCCAATGCAATGAAAATCCCTCAAATTAGTGAATACATGATCAAGTAAGCCCACAAGACTAGGAGACCACTATAACTAAATCCCATTAGTGAGGAAGTGGCTAAAACAAGAATTAACCACCTCTAGAAGTGTTATAGCATACCCATACACATGATACATCACATGAAGGATTGGATTCATCATCATACATAATTCTCCCCATCTATAGTTTTCATAAAAATAAAATATTGTCGTTAATGCCACATCATCATTCAACTAGTATAGTAAGTTTTCACCAACCCCTGGGAGGCATCTCAACTAGAAAGCATTGTGAAAATGAACTATTATCTAAGAAAAGATTCAAAATTCAAATCCCCATAAATTACCCATGTGTATGGAAGGGGAATAGGTAGGAACCTATGGGTTATAATGGTAGCAGTCAAAATTAACCTCGTGTTACATGAGTACGAAAGTAGACCAATTTTTTATTTATTTATCCTATAACCACCATAAGTAACTACAACCATATCTAAAATGAGCTCCAACATCCTAATAAACAACCTACATTTTTTCTAATGGAGAATAAACATTTCAATATGTGAGAAATTCATCCATCTAGGTATGGAGTTTCTCTTAGAGTGATCCATGCAACATGTGTGATGATGTGGCATCCTTGTAATAATTTCGTGCACTGTCATGGATCCCAATGTCATGACATATTTTTCAAGAAAATATCATAGATCCAAATCTATTAAAATATGGTAAAAAATAAGTATATGTATCCCATTAGGATGTCATGGATCCAAAGGCATGGTAAACGGATCACAATGCAAACTTCTCACTTGATGTGGTGCATCCAACTTCTTGGTGTGGCATATGATGCCCTACCCTAGGTGATTTCATCAAACAAAACATAACAAGGGTTACTTTTATAATTGTGTTAAGTATTATTGTGGTGGATCAATAATTAGGCCTTATAGGTGTGTCAAGTTCTAAGAAAAAGTGTGTTCTCTAGGTCCCTAAGTAAAAGATAAGGAATGTGATGGAAAGTCATGGAAAAGGAAGGGGGAACAATTCATGAAATGAATTTCAAATTCTATTAATGATGTGAATGTTTTACATTTATAATCATGTAGGTTTCAAGAGCTACACATTTTGCATATAGAAGCCTTTAAGGAGGAAACTTACCGTAGACCTATCTTTCCTCATAACTATTTCTCTCTACCCTTTTATGCCTTTTTCTTTAAGTGTTCATCTCATTCAACATGTCTTCTTTTCTAGATACTGATAAAGAACCTAGGGATTAGGGGTAATGGCCTCAAAGCAAGTAATATGTGGAAAATTCAAAAGTTGTCAAGATGTGCACTTGAATTTTCCCTCAGAGGTATTGTTTGAATGCCTCTAATAGAGTGGACATCAATTTCAAAAGAACAAAAGGAGACCCTCAGCCAATGACATGAGGTATAACAACATTATGCTTATCTTTATTTTATTTAAGGCTGGGATCTACTTCGGTTTAAGTTTGTGACCGCAAGAGCATGAAACCCTTCCAAAAATAGAACATTGATCTCCTTTCATTGATCGATGAGAATGATATGGATGTGTGGAACATGGAAACATAGGTCACTTGTCATTGGAATGAATGTCCATATTCACATTTTTTTCCTCTAATTGATCTAGATAGTTGTGAATAATTTATAAGTCACTGCCATCCATATGCTTCACATAGGGAAACATCTTATGACTGAATAGGAAGGTACTCATTTATTATTGTAGAGGTCCTAAGTGCATGCAAGCAAGTAGTAATGAAATATCAAAAAGACTCGAAGAATCCAATAATGATCAAATCATCACCATATGCATGGAAAAATGAATTTGATATATTTGGATGCAATTTGAAGTAGGTGAAACATATAAATGGGACAAAGAATGAGGTATGAGAAAGCCAAGAATATGGGGACTAAAGAGGTAAATAGAGACATGATGAGTGACCATATCAAGAGCTAGAAGAAAGAGGAAAGCCGAAATGTGGGAGAATCAAAATCTCTCTCCCACCCCAACCTCCTCATCCACAAACTGCTCAAGACAATATAAGATGCAATCATACAAGAGGTATGAGAGGAAGGATCCCAAATACACTCGATGCAATAGTATAAGAGGTATGAGAGTATGGATGCAAAATACACTTTGATCCTATCATACAAAAGGTATGAGAGGAAAGACTAAATGCTAGGGAACAAAATGGAAGAGTTTGTTGAGGATTGAATGATCATTTCACAAATACAATAGATATATACATGCATTTATGAATTTCCATTATATGGGTATTGTTACTTATATAACCTATGAAGTACTTTATTAGGTGTATGTTAGGAGGTTTTTTTCGCATTTAGATTCCTTTAGATCTTCAAATTTCATGGCGAAGTGTTGAGAGTGAGAGCTAATTGTGGGTGATAGAACCTATCCTAACGGGCAATCAAATAGAAGTAAGACACAATCCTTATGACAACAACCCTTATTGGGTGTATATTTATGGCATCATTCTTTCATTCAACATTTAAAATGATCTTACTTAAAATCAACCTAACTAGAAAAATATAAAGGAAAATAATAAAACCTTTCATGGAATCAAATACAATTTTGAAACTCTATAAAAATTCATAATGTCATGTTTTCAACAAATTTTATTTTAATCATTTATATATTATAATTTTTTAAATATATAATATAATTATGTTAAAACTCTTCTTAACGTAGTATGATCGCAGAAACCTGAATTCAGAAATTACATTAAAAATATTAAAAAAATTTAAAAACTAATTCAAATTAAAATAACATTTTATAATTATAAAATTTCAATTTTCATTTAATTATTATTCCAACACATATAATTTTAATAAATTTTATTTTAAACATTTATATTATTCATGATTTTTTTAAGTTATAAAAAAAAAAAAAAAAAAAAATTATATATATAATATATATATAATTTAATAAAATTAAATATCCAACCATACAATTTCATTAAAACTATTTAAAATATTAAAACCAAATTCAAATTAAAAATAACAAATTTATAATATTAAAATTTCAAATTTAATTAATATTACTCGCCAAAAAACACACACACATCTCTGTACATGTCGCTATAAAGTAATCTAAAACTGGAATTTTGTTTGGGTTGAAGCCTATTTGAATATTTTGCGTGGTGCATCAGCCATGTTGAGATTTAAATGTTGGAAGGGCAGAGGAAACAAAATAGAAATTCACAAATAAAACACAAGGTGCTACTCTTCTATTGATCACACAAAACATGGTTCTTACAATGGACCTGGTGAAGGGTATTTAACCTTTTCCAACAAGCAACATGCCTAAAATATCTTGACATGCATCCACATGCAACCACACACTAAAAGTTGTATATCACTTGACTTGACTCAACACTCAAATACTCAATCAATCAAGCACTTAGTTAACTGACTCTCTATGTTTAACCAACTCCACATGCAGGAGTAATTACTATTTCTAACGCTCCCCCTTAATTACGACCGTATGACTCAACTACCACCCAAACCTGTTTGTTGGTCTATGTCTCAGCTAGGCTTAGAATGACTCAAGAATTTTACAATTTTGCATTTTATTTTCCTCTACTTCCAGATTCTATATCCTCGAAATTGTTTCATTTTGTGTTGAACTTTCTTGTTGTAGACTTTATTCATTTGTTGCTGCAGAAATTGTTCTTTGACTTGTTTTGAACTTGTTCTAAAAAACAATTGGATCATGTATTTTACACCTGCCTCTTCAAATATTTGTTCAACCATGGACTACTACCATAACATTGCATCTTCAAAATTTCTTATTTTCTCTGCTTCTTGCACTTCATATTCCTCACTTTCTTTCTGCCATATTTCTTGATAGCAAAATCTTATCTCTTCTTGACTCCATTGTTGAAAAGTGGTTTCAATGAATTCATCTTTGTCTTCAAAAACATCCATATCATTATTTTCACTTTCATCATCAAGTATTGCTACTTTTTTCCTATAATCTACATCAAATTTATTAACAACCTTTCTTTCAACTTCTACTCTCATTCTATTTTGAACACTTCTATATTCAAAAACAATGTTAAAAACATCTTTAATATGACTCTCTTCAGTGAGAACTACCTGTTCTATATCTGCCTTCTTTTCAACTGCATGGAGGTTGTCTTCCACTGTTATGTTGTTAGTGGATATTCTCATCAAAAACTCTTCAATCACTTTATCATGTTCTTGATCATCAACTGTTGCTAGATGACATACTTCTTCATGAGTTGTTTCAACTGCTTCATATCTTTCTCCTACAGTGGCAGCTTCACCCTTCAATGCTTCATCAAACATGGTGCTTACCATATTGCCATAATCAATCCCTGTTTCAAAAAGGAAATCACACATATCATCAACATAATGTTCATCCAAACTATGGTGGGATATCCGAGCATGCATGTGCTCATTTTCAATTTCATTGACAATTTCAACTTTACCAAATCCATCAGTTGTGGTTGGATTCATGAATTCACATATAACTTTGCATTCATCATCCACATGTGTCTCATCATAGTGGGATTCACCATCATCTGTATAATCCACATTACAGTGGAATCCTTGAGCATTTATTTGCTCTTGCTCTGTTTCAACATAGAGTCTTCAACTTCTCTCTCTACAATCTTTGTTGCATCTTCTTTATCCATATGCATGCTTGCATAATGGGTTTCAATTTTATGGTTTTCACAACCATCATCCAATTTTGAGTGGGATTCTCCAAGCTTTTTTTTCCTCCCGGAGTCTTTCTCATCTACTCTCAGATCTATTGGTGACTTCTTTGCTTGTGACATAACCTACTATTGCATATCACTCTCCTTTGTCCCAAAATCTACTTCCAAGATCTTCCATGCTTCCTTGGAAGTTGTAGCTTTTCCTATCTTGCACAAAAACTTCTCATTCATTGCATATTTTATAAAATTCAATGCTAAAACATCACATACTGCATCATATGGTTTATTAGATTCATACTCAATTAACTCTTTTGCTCTAATAAAAGTTAGCATCTTGATAATCCAATGATCAAAATATTCACTTGTAAACATAGGAGGTGGTAGCAAATAAAAGCTACACCAATCACCCTTGATTTATTCTTTGTCTTCTGCTAGAATTCTTAGTTCCTTGGCTGTAGCCTCAACCTCTCTAATCATGGAAATGATCTATGCCTCTCCTTTTTCAAATTATGTTATTAATATGCTTCAGTCGCGCTTTGTGAGCCATGATTACGGTCACTCCTTTTCTTATAGTTGTTTTGTTGATTGCATGCGACTATCGGTGGACTGAGGTGTAGAATGGTTGTCTAAGCGCAATGCTAACATTTCTATGGGCCAGGTGGCTAACATTCTTTCTCTATATCATAGTTGCGTCACTACTAAGGCATCAATGACACGAAAACACTTGTGTGGATTGAACTCGATGGAAGTTGGTGACGTAGTCGGTTTGCTCTGGACTATGATTCTCTGTATCACTTACACGGTGTGGCTTTACAAACTGCAGCCATAGATATTTGGTTTTCTATATCTTTTTGGCTTTGTAACTTGGATCTGATACCAATTTGTTGGAAGGGTAGAGGAAACAAGACACAAATTCACACATAAAACACAAGTTGTTGCTCTACTATTGATCACACAAAGCATGATTCTTGTAATGAACCTAGTGAAGGGTATTTAACCTTTTGAAACTAGCGACTTGCCTAAAATATCTTGACATGCATCTACATGCAACCACACACTAAAAGTCATATATCACTTAACTTGACTTGACTCAACACTGAAATACTCAATCACTCAGTTAACTGACTCTCTATGTTTAACCAACTCCACATGCGGGAGTAATTACTATTTCTAACACTAAACGTGAACCCATAAGAGATAAACTAAATCTAGGTACGACCCCACGAGATTCCTTCAATGCTCCATCTGGCAATGTGGGCAACTATTCCATGGTTTTTGCTTAAAGCCTAAAGACAAAATTCCTAAGTCACAGAGTTTTTTCTGGAATGGTATATAAATGCTTTTCTAGGTAAGAACCCACCAAGTGTTATGTTATTTCTATTTTTTCTACATAAAATGGAATGGGTGCCTCAGTTGCTTATTAAGACATGACTCGCTGTGAATTTTCATTTAAGTGTCGCTTAAGAAGAAGTGCAATTCAACACATTATTACAAATTCTAAATGCATGTTGTAGGGATGTCTCTCGTAAAGTCTATTGTGGGGTCCAAAAGGAATTTACATAGTTTCGGCACACATTGACTGTTACAGACACAAGGAATCTTCCCCATTTTGGCCCCTAGAGTTGATTATCATTCCATTTATCTAAACCCATTTCCTAATAAAAAATGGCTTTGTTACCAAGTAAGTAGGTGTAACCTTTTTGATTGTGCACGCAGTAAGAATCCTGTAATTTTAAGAAGTCGTTGTCTACCTAGCTTTCAAAAATTTGTTGTGATGGTCTAGAATCCTTGATATAGGTTTTTTTCTTAAAAATATGATAGTAGACTGTGATTTTTTTATGATGGTGAAAATGGATTCAACACCATCAATATTTCTTGATTAGCATTCAAAATTTTGAATCTTACAGTATGAGTGTTTGAATTAATGGATAAAATAAATTCAATACCCTAAAAAATTCCTTGGCTCTGAAAATTTTAAATCTTAACTATTATAACTCAAATTTAGAAAAAAAAAAAATTGTAAGATACCCAAAATTTCCATGATTTTAAAGGAAAAATTGAAGCTTCATTCCCATGATTTAAAAAAAAAAAAATGAAACATAGAATTCTATGTTTAAGAAGATAAAATTTCAGCTGAAAAGCATAATTTGATTGAGTGAAGTGATGTGATGTGATCATGCCATGCCTGTTTGCATATGACAAAATTTAAGCTTCAGAAAAATTTGACAAAATGCAAGTGAACTTTGGCATCTTTCTAGGTTTCAAACAGAAAATAGTAGGAATCATCCTAGAACCATCTTGACATTGATGTGTAACGAAATTGCATTTAGATGAACAAGGTAGAAGAGAAAACAAAATTTACAAAGTGGTGTAGTGGTTGTGGAACTAAACAACTGATCACTTAAATAAATTCAGACAATTGTATTTGCCAAATTCCACTTAATTTAAGGTGGATCTAGCATAATCTCATCCAACATAGCCTTAGAAAAATAGAGAGCAAAAAGTGATTACACAACATAAAACACATATTTTGATAAGATCATAATAGTTAAACATATATAAGATATAAATATGTTACTTTCACATATCTAAATTATAACGACAACACTTAAAACACACTGTGATAAGATCATAATAGTTACATATATAAGATATAAATATGTGGCTTTCACTACCTAGATTATTACTACAACTACAACAACGTGTTGATTGAATCTCGAAAACTCAAAATAACATGTCACAAAAAAACACATTACTTCGGATACATAGATATAATCTACCTTGTGGTGCTGTGTAACTTACAGTCGGAACTAACATGTCACAAAAAAACACATTACTTCGGATACATAGATATAATCTACCTTGTGGTGCTGTGTAACTTACAGTCGGAACTTCTACGTTGTTTCTTCAAAACTGAAGATTGACTGAATAATGGAAAAATAGCCTCATTGAATCGATGATTGTACATACTAAAAATCAATGTTTGCCTCTACGATGGCCTGTCAGTTAGCGAGCAGTTAGTCACCTTGTGCAAAAGTTGAAGCTGGTGTTGCAGAGTTGGAGGTAGTGGAGGAATTTGTATGTCTATTACCCAAGGCATCTATAAACACTGGTTGTATAGGTTGTGTAACAATCTCAGAATGGTTGGTTAACATCGACAGAACCTGTAACATTGTTGGTCATAGCGCCCAAGAACCTTGAGTGAAAAGAAGTGCAACCGTGATGACCCTCAACACTTGCTCTCTTGGGAATTGCCCCTCTAACATTGGATCAACACACAATTTGACATTAATACATGATAGAGCAAAAAAAATAATACGCTATTGTTGTTGAGTGTGGAAATCGCGTAGGGTTCTCTGGAGTATGAGAAATAATCGCGGAATGAATGCTTTCCCAAATCTAACTACCAAAATACATTAAATGCCTTAAATTCTTTACTGTGTTGTAGAATGGTTTGCTTGGAACTTCTGTTTTGGCTTTAGTCCTTCCATCTCCAAACAAAGACGCAACCTGCAAAAATACTTCTGACAAGTATGGTATGATCTTCCTCTGCCTTGACCTTGACCAAATGATACTTTTGTCTTGAAGGCATGCTCCAATGAGTAGCCTGTTGCTCTATTCAAACTATGTTCATGAGATATCAGTGATGCATTAAGCTCATCCACTCAGAACTGTGAGAGATTCTTTGTCTCTTCTATGGCCACAAAAATGGAATCAAACCTTGCTAGAAAACTTCTCAAAACATTCTCAACTATTCTTCATTCCTCAAGTTTCTCAACATGAGACTTGATTTGAGTAACCAAACAAGGAGTTTGTAGTGTGGCTCCAGACAAGGAGTTTGTCGTGTGTACAGATGCTTGAAAGAGGGGAATTCATGGAGTTTGCATTCAAGAAGGAAAGGTAGTGTGTTACGAGTCATGGAAATTGAATAAGCATGAGCATAAATATCCAACACATGATCTTGAGCTAAAAACTATTATACATGCATTAAAGATGTGGGGACATTATCTTCTAGGTAGAGGGTTTATGTTGATGATCGATCATAGTGGGTTGAAGTATTTGTTTGACTAGCTAAATCTAAATGTGAGGCAGGCTTGATGGTTGGCTACATTTACTGAGTTTGACTTCGAGATCGGATACATCAAAGGAAGGAGAACCGGGTTGCAGATGCTCTTAGAAGGAAGGTACAGGTAAATCATATAGTAACTATAATCTCATCTGGGATATATTTACAGGATATGATCTTGCATGTAGGACAGCGTGATGACAAATACATCGAGATCATGCACATTTTACAGTAGAGTACAAGCATAGGTACAGGTTTAGGTGCAGGTACAAGGGATCAGGATGTAGACTATCATCTCATGGAAGATGGCTTGGTAAGGTTTTGAGACATGATCTATTTGTTGAATCTCAGTGACCTCAAGAAGCTTATCTTGAGGGAGTCTCATGTGAAACCATATTCGATTAATTTATGATATCATAAGACATTTACGAAAGTGAAGAAGTTTTACAATTGGCTGAATTTGAAGAATGAAGTGGTAGAATTCGTGCCTAGATGTTTCAAATATCAATAGGTAAACATGGAATGCAAGCATCCAGTTGGTCTACTACAGCCTACTTCAATTCAAGAATGGAAATGGGAGGTCATTTCCATGGATTTCATCATAAGTCTTCCGAGGAAAGTGAGGAAGCATGATTCTATTATGGTCATGGTTGATAGGTTGAGCAAGGTAGCACACTTCATTCCATCAAAGATTACATATTCAGCCAGTGAGGTAGCATATGTATTCATTAGAGAGATAGTGAGACTGCATTATGTTCCAGAGAATTTTGTCTCGAATAGGGATGCAAAGTTCACTTACAAGTTTTGGAAGGAGCTATTTACAGGCTTGGGTACAAAATTGGCCTTCAGTACAGCTTATCATCCACAGACAAATGGACAGATAGAGAGGGTCAATAGGATCTTGGGCGATATGTTGACGATGTAGGTGATGCACCACCAGAGGAAATGGGAGGAGTATTTTCCATTGGTTGAGGTCACATATAATAATGGTTATCAAGAGTCATTGAGGATGAGTCCTTTCGAGGAATTGTATGGATGGAGTTGTAACACTCCCATTAGCTGGAGTGATCCATTGAAAAGGATACTTGTTGGATCAGATATGTTGAAAGAAGAATCTAAAGACAACACGAGATAGACGGAAGATTTATGCAAATTAGCATAGGGTGTTCAAAGAGTTTCAGGTTGGGGAGCATGTGTATTTGTGCATCAAGCCAAAGAAAATATATTTGAGGATTGGTTCATGTGCCAAGTTGGAACCACGATATTGCAGGCCTTCCGAGATCCTTGAGAGGATTGGACCAAGGGCATATCAACTTGCATTGCCTCCAACAATCAAATTCCATGATGTTTTCAATATTTCATTGCTTAAGAAGTACATAAAGAATGTTGATCATGTTATTGATTGGTATATATTACAGGTGGAGCAAGAAGGAGATTTCTAGCTCGAGCCTCAGTGCATACTGCAACGGAAGCACCTCATTCTCAGGAGAAGAGCCATAGAGAAAGTTAAAGTGCAATGGAAGCACTTTGGGCTAGAAGTAGCTACATGGGAGATGGCAGATCATATGCGGGCCCTATATCCTTCATTGTTTTACATTTTAGGCAAAGCAGTGTTGGTTTGATGTTTGTTTGTGTTTGGCATATTTTTTGCTCATGTTTTGATATTTGTTTATGTATATGTATATGGATGTAAATACCACCATGAGTTAAGTTATAAATCTCCAATAAGAGGTATGGTTATTATCTTGTCATGTTGTCATGATGTTTTTCTTTTGAGCATGTTCTTCATTATAAATACTTGAGGAAGCTAAGTTATAAAGCTCCATAAGAAGTATGTTTGATTTTCAATGGTTTTGCTAAGGTCTTGGTGTGGTTTAACACCGAGGATGTTGTTCCCCAAGGGAGAGGGTTTTATAACAACCTTGGTGAAAATTTCATGTAATAAAAGTTAATAAAGGAAAAAATAAGACCACTGTTAAGGGACACTTATTCCAAGCTAAATGTTAGGAAAATATATCTTAGTGGGCATCACTGGATGTATGTTTTGGCTAAGGAAAATTGGCAAAGGCATTAAAAGGCAAAAAGAAATTTTTGTCACATTTATTTATGAAAATAAAGGAAATAAGGAGAAAATTAAGGTGAAAGGTCATGGGTTGCATGTAAGGAGGAAATTGAAGGAAAATAATGGAAAATGAAGAAAATAGAGGCCTCATTCCTAAAAAGGCTTTTGAGGATCACTTCATGGCTTTTTTCTGTTCAACCTTTTGCCAGTTAAAGTTTAGAGCTCTCTCATTATTCTCTTTCTCTCCCTCTTGGTCAGTTAGAGTTTCCTTGGAGCACTCTAGTTTGAGGAAGGAAAGGAAAGAAAATGAAAGGGAAAGCAAGGAAAGGAAAGGAAATGCAAGAAAGGATCAATGAAAGGAATGCAGGACTCAAGCAGCTTCAGCAGGAATACTTCTAGGTAACCTTTTTCATGTTTGAATTCCTAGTTGGTTTGGACATGCATGTCTTTGCATGTTGGCGTATGGTTCTCTTATAGTCGATATCATGGTTTTGCTAGGTTATGACAGTGGAATTCAGCCTAGCCTAGTCTTTTTCTGGATGCCATGGTCTGTTGGGATGTTATTTCAGTTTTTGATCTTTGGAATTGTCGGATGGATTTCAAAATCCAGGGCAAAGGTGATCTCAAGGTTCATTCCGAAAGGCCTAGAAATACCTTGACTGGTTTTGGTTGGATACACGGTAAAGCCTAAGGGAGAAATCTCAATTTATGTCCTAGTGATCTAGGTTTGGATTGAGGTAAAGCCTGATAGACAAGGAAACAAAAATTCCTCAAGGATAGTGATGGATTATGGATGGCATTCCAAGTTCGGTTCGATTGTGATCGGAGTACCGGTTTGGGTGTGATCATAGTTTAATCAATGTGGAAGTGTTTTAACCACTAGATTCCCTTGGTTTCTCTTGGATTGGTTATTCTATGAGATCCCACATTCATGCTTACAATATGGCACGAGGATGACTAGCTGAAACAGAGATTTGGTTCAACCATGTCTATGGTTGGGTGGTACGTGGAAGCCCCAAACATGGTCGGATTTACCTATGATTAATAAAAGATAATTTCTCTTTCTTTTGCACTAATTTATATGTGGATTTAATGGTTGTCTCTGATATTGATATGGTTTTATGTTGGTTATAAGCATGCTTGAATGGCTGGTTTATGCCGTGATTATTCATATATTTACTTGTAACTGTTAAATGGATTAATGCAAGACCTAATTGATGAGGTAGTAGTTCAATGGAGAATGAGGTGATCATTCTGGTTATGGTTCATAAGTTTTTTTAGTCATTTATGCTCTATCTTGTATCTTAGACGTAGGTTGCATTGATGGCAAGTGTTTAACAGAATGTTAGTCTTGATTGGATATGCTCGGGCCTAGTTTTGAGGTGATTTTTGATTTATCAACGTTTCTATCATGTTTTGAATGAAATCTATAAGTTACAACAAGTTCTCGGCAGAGGCCAGCATTTTGGGCTTGAAAAGTGGCTTACATCTCAGGGTCGCTGGCACAAAACTGGCAATTTTGGACCACAGTCACTGGCAAGCATGCCTGTGAGAGAAAAATTAGGTTGTTGGCCAGTCCCTTACCCATAGCATGAGAGAAAGTATGAACTGAGGGCTATAGAATAGCAATGAGACCCAGGGATAGGTTGTCTGAGTGGTTGACTTGTGTCCTGGGGGTTTTTGTTGATGACGTTGGATGACTGTATGTGATGTTCCATTGATTCCACCTCCTTAAGGTGACATAGGAGGTAAAATACTATCATAGTAGCATACTCCTCATGTTTACCCTAGCTGGCATGGTTACTTTGGGTATACCTGGGAGGGGGTGTTAGAAAATATCGGATAATTCTCTCAGGAATTGCGCAAGGAAGTAGGGGCTTGGCAGGATGCAGAATTGGCTAAGTGTTCACTTGAGATGGTTTTTAAGGAAGAGAGATAGATTGTACCTATGCATGAATTGTTCAGGTTGAACAAGCATTGTATTTTCTTCTCAGATCTTCTAATTAATGCAATATAGATAGTCAAGGTTTTGAGCAATTTCTTTCTCGAGAAAAATATTGTGTTATGTGTGATTGAAATTCTCCATTTTCTTCTTATTGTTTTCATTGATCAATTTTTGTTTCTGTTGATGAGTAGATTAGATTCAAATCTTTTGTTTTAGCATATTACATAAGCAGTTTGAACCTACAAGTACAAATCTACATAGATATTATTGTTAATAGTTGAAATATATGATAATATTATAGCATTAATAAATTAGAAAGTTATTTTTTATATCAACAATTTTATTTGAAATGTGATATTAAATCATTATAAATTTCAAAAAATAGTTATCTTTATTGCCAATATATTTTTTCTAATAATTGTCAATTACAAAAATTAGGTAAGTCAAATTTAAATATAATATTTTAAATTACCATAAATCCATCTCAATGAAAACATCTTTCTTAGTGTTTAGATAAATTTTGCACCTTAAGAGATTTGATTGGTAAATCTTGAGTTAGATGGAATATATTATATAATCTATATATAATATATATATATATATATATAAATATATTAATATATATATATATATATATATATATATATATAATATAATCACTCATTTAATATAGTGTATACATAATTGACATTGAAATATTTTATTTGTGATTCATATTTTCCACATTATAAGTTTCAAAGCCATTTAAATATTGAATAAATTACAAATCTTCCTTATATCTTTATTACAAAAGGCTTATTAATGAAATTCTCTCTCTAAAACTAACTCTTACTCAAACATAATATTTTAAATAGCCATATTTTTTATACTTTTGGCCTCTAAGTGTATTTGTGTGTTAATTATATTATAAATGGGTGCATGGAAAAGATGAAATGTAGTTAAAAAGTTTTATTAGATCCATACAAATGTGATTAGGGAAAAATTCCTTCACTAGTTAGGATTGTACATTTCCATTTATATATATTAACATAATGATATAAATTAAATGGTTGGTAAAGGCCAATAAACACCAATCCATGATAAACATGTATATCTCACTTTTTTAAAATTTTAAAAAATAATAATAACTAAATTATTACCATATTTATATTATTATTATTAATAATTAAAAAGTATTCATATATAAGTTAAACATATATTTATTTAAAAGAAAAAAAACATTTCATAGCATTCTTAATCAGGGAGATTCACCCCTATTTTACTATGGAGATTCATAAACTTTAAACATACTTTGCTACAATACCATGATAACTCATTTAGTGTGGCACTTCTTCATATGACATTTTCTTTAATTAATTCATTTAATTAAAAGGGAAAAATGGAAAGTATGTTATAGCTAGGTCCCGTGACACTTGTTCATATGAAATTTTCTTTAATTAATTTAATTAATTAAAAGGGGGAAAATAGAATAACTACTTCAGAGATAAATACAATTGTGAATACTAGTAAAATTATTTTAGAGTATTACATTATAGTAATATCCCTACCATCGATCTAATAATTATTATGACATATTTATTTTTGAATAGAGATTTAACCCCCATAAAATATTTTAGAATATGTTTACTAACAATGATATTTTCTTTTCAAAATAGTTATGCTTTTTTTTTCCATTTAATCAAATTGATTAATTAAAAAAGATTTGATATGAAAAATGTTATAGGAAATGGTTATGATTTTTCGGGAATCTCGTATTGATAAGTCATTGTATTCGCTCATGGTATTGTAACAAAGCCTACTTATTGATTAAGAATCTAAATCACCACATTTCTTTAAAATGTATATACATTTAACTTATATAAATTATTTTAATAATAATAATAATAATAAAGTTATAATTTAGATAATTTTAATGATTATTTCAATTTTAGCAACTTAAAATATATGATGAAATACTTTAATTCATATTAAGTTTTGATCTCTATCAACATTTACCAAGCATTTAATTTATATGGTTGAACTAGTGGACAATTAAATTAAATTTCTAAAAATCATATTCCAAAATAAATACAGCTGCAAGCATACTAGGATAGCCATATAAATTAAATGGGTATTAAACAAGGATATGGACTATGCTTCATTATACATCTCACATTGCCAAGACTAAAATAATCTTGAAAGTTAACTAAATTATAATTTTATTTTAAATTATTATTTTTATAATTAACTATAAAAAAATTAATACATGAGTTAAATATATACACATACAAAAAAACATGTAACAATATTATTAACCATGGAAATTCTTAACATGTGAATATGACGTGTCACAATATCATGGCTTATCAATATTAGATGCCCAAAAAACCATAACTCATTTCATATGACATTTTTTTATATGATTTTTTTTGTTAACTAATCAAGCATAACTACTTTAAGATAAATCACAATTTTAATATTTGATTACTATTAAAAAATAATTAAGATATTTAGCAGAGATTAATTCCATACTATACTTAATAATTATTAATAATTAAAAAAAATATATTTTAAAAAATAAAGACTAATTAAAAAATAAATGCATACATCTACCAATGTATGTATTGATAAATATAAATATAACTATCAATATAATATTATATAATTATAAATAAATAAAAACATTTCAGATCTCAAATCTTAACTGCAGATCCATCTTAACCCCTGATCTATCAAGAAACGAGAGGGATCAAATCTCTCGAGGTGAAAACCTTTCCTCAACTTTTTCACTCAAAAAAAAGATTTGCACCTCAAGCGATTTGATCCCTCTCGGTGCTTGATAGATCCAGGGTCAAGATGGATCTAGGCTGGTATATAATTTTTAGATGAATAGAATCTAGATGTAGTGCATACTTAATCATTTTTTATGTAGAAGTGATTTTTCGATAAAATTGTGTGATAAAGAGGTGAAATGTTAGAGGTTTAGGGTGAACACTTCACCCACCATCAAGAACAAGAACAAGAAACAATAAAACTAGTTAAAGAATAAGAAATCTAACCAGTAAATAAATAAATAAATGATGCAGGGTAGACCTGCAATAACCAGGATCTTTCTTCACTCATGCATATAAAAGCATGCACCTCAAATAATTGCCCAATTCCACTTCAACACACGGCAATTTTCAACACATGTGGGGAAGCTTATAATTTCACATTCCTGGCAAATTCATATTCTACCATTTACTGCAGATTTTTTTTTTCCAACATATAGTGTAACTTTATAACTCACAAATTTAAAGGGATTTGCACTTATGCCAATGCTCACAATTTATTTCAAACAGAATTCAATCTGATGAGAATTCAAGTTAAGCAATCTGATGAGAAGTGTGTATCAATGAGATGGATATGCATACAAAAATATGAGAATAATTAATTAAGAAATAAAATATTTAAAAGAGAATTCATGGCCTATTCATGGCCTCTCATTCTTCATTCTCACTCATTCTCTCTCACCCTCTCTGCCTGAGATCTTTGCTGCCACACTTTTTTATAATTAAGGATAGGCCTTCTTGGTCCTTATCTTTTAGAAAGGCCTTGGTCCTTATCTTTTAGAAAAGCAGGCTTTTTTTTTTACATAACGATTTAAAGCTTGAAGCTTTTCTCCACTCTTATCCTAATTTTAACTGGAAAAAACATAGAAATTCTATCCTAATTCTTTTTCCTAAACTATTCTCTCATATCCTTTTATTTAGAAAAAGAATATTTACATAATATTCACTTCCTAAAACAACAAAATATTTAAAATTATCACACCCCCTCCTTATTCCATATTTACAAATGAGGATGGTCTTGATGCTCCTCCATCATACACCCAACCTTAAAATTAATCATGATCTCCTGATCATGTGTTCGGATCTGTGTATGCCTGGATCCCATATCTTGTGTTGCAACTTTCCAATTGCCGTTGCTTCTGTCTGTTGTTCTTCTCCAGGTCTCCACACTTTATGCTGCCTTGCTCCACTAGCTGCACTCTCGCAATCTTCTGTTGTTTTCCTTTTGCTGCTTCTCCTTTGTTTCACTGTTGCTGGTCTCTTCCGGGATTCTTTCACCATCATCCGCCTCATCGCTTCAATTTCTCTGTCTAATAGACTTTCTCCAGCATCTTCAATAAGACCTGTACTCACAAAACAATTGTTAGAATAAAATCCATAAGGCTTCAGTGCCTCCTCTACTACTACCAATGTTGTCTCTGCTGTCATCATAAATGTTGCGGCCTCCCAAACTTCCTGTCCCTCTGCAACATTCCTTTGCTTGTCACCTGTAATTTCATCTGCAACTTTTTCCTCTTGTTCACTGCATTGAACTTTTTCATCTGTTGCAATCTCCCTGTCATACTCTGGATTCTCCAACAAATATTCTAATAACGCAATTTCTCTGTAGCATCGTTGAAGCATATCATCATCACCTGCATTCATACATAAATTATCAGTTGTTACTTACCTTATCTGTGCTTCAGACTGATTCTCTTCCTCAACATCCACAAGAACTTTCTCTTGTGCTGTAACAGTTTCACAAGATGGCACATCCTCCTCAATACCTGTAATCACATCACAATTGTCAGCTATACAAACACAAGAGTTCACATTATCTAGCTCATCTGGATGTGCCCAATAATTTAAGAAATCATCAATAATCTTCTCCTCTGTTTCATCAATGGAAACCTCCTCTGCACCTGCAAACACACACAACTCATCAGTTTTAAAACTGCAAGACTTTTTAGTCTTGACTGCTTTCTTGAGCACTTCCCTTTGGTTAGATCTGCATGCGGCATCTTCAAATTCCATCCCTGGCTCAAAAAATCTAAGTCCCTTTTTCAACAAGGCAATCAAAATTTGCCTCAACCTCCTCTGTAATTGTCGCCAAATCACTCCCTTTCCCTTCAGTGGAAAGATCCATTTTCCTTTCTGATTTTCTTGTTCTTGCAGCCATTCTTCCAGTACCTACAACTGTGCCTTTATTACTGCAATCTCTCTTTCTCGAACCTCTACAGTCATCTCATCTTTGTGGCGTTTCTCTGAACCTCTTCTTCCTCTAGAAAAACTGCTTCTGCCTCTGGCAGACTGCTTCCTCATGAGTTTCTCACTCACCATGAGTTGTACTAGCCTCTGCAACAGCAATCTCTCTTGTTGCAACTTACTTCACCAATCCTTCCCTCCGGATATGGTCTTTTGGTAAGTACTTGGTTCAATACCTCTGGAACCTCTTGAGCACTCCTCTGCTCCCTCTAGGCTATCTCTTCAACTCACCTCACACTGTAATTGTCCTCTCTATCCAGCCTTCAACTGAATGCCAGGTTCACTACCACCTTCTCTTTAAGATCTTTGCATGATCTTGTTTTCTCTGCAATCCTCTCCACTGCAATTGTGTATGCTTGCATATCAAATTTAAAAATCATTCTTCACACATTCAAAGAAACATACTTCAGCTGTATTTATTAAAAAAAAAACAAACTTCTTCAATAAAATATTCCCGCTCTGATACCACTTGATGAAAAGAGATCTGGGTATAAGCCCAAAATCCCCTTTCTTATAAAAATCTCAGCTCTGACAGGTTAAATTCAACCAAACCCTATCTAGAAATGTAATCATTTTTCTCGTAACAGATGCGCAAGCACGATCAGAAGTCAAGCTTAATGAAGCTCAGAAACGCTTGGACTAAGTAAATACCAAATCAGTGAACAAATTTGAGAAAGAAAGATTGCAGAAATAAGGCACAATTACAGGTACTGGAAGAACAGCTGCAGGAGCAGGAAAAGCAGAAAGGAAAATGGCTCTTTCCACTGAAAGGAAAGAGAGTGATCTGGCGACAACTGCAGAGGAGGTTGAGGCAAATTCTGATTGCCTTGTTGAAAAAGGGGCTTAGAGTTCTTGTGCCAGAGATTAAATTTGAAAATTCCACATGCAGATCTAATCAAAGGGAAGTGCTGAAGAAAGCAGTCAAGACTAAAAAGTCTTGTGGTTTTAAAGCTGATGAGTTGTGTATGTTTGCAGGTGCAGAGGAGGTTTCCATTGATGAAACAGAAGAGGACAAAATCATTGATGATTTCTTGAGTTATTGGGTAAATCCAGATCAACTGGATAATGTAAAACCGTGTATTTTTGTAGCTGACAATTGTGATGTGATGACAGGTTTTACTGAGGATGATGTGCCATCTTGTGAAACTGTTACAGCACAAGAGGAAGTTCTTGTGGATGCGGAAGAGGTGAATCAGTCTGAAGCGCAGATAAGGGAAGTAACAGTTGATACTGTTGAACATTTTATGCAAACTGGGAGTTTATATGCAGGTGATGAGATGGTAACAACAGAAAGCTGGGATTGTGAAAGTATTGAATATTGTACATAAATCTTTTCAAAGGAGATGACAGATTTATGGCAGGAGTTAAATGTTTTGGAAAAGAGACTAGAAGTACAGAGGATAAGAATCCAGAATATAAAGGCAGAGATGAATGAAGATGAAGAGGTTTATGAACCAAAATACACATGCATTCTCGGAGAAGATGATGCTGAGGACAGATTGAGTGATAATCTCAAGAATGATTGGGATCGGTATACTGAAATGCTGACAGAGGAAAGTAAGGCACTGATGCCTTATGACTTTTATTCTAACAAGTGTTTTGTGAATGCAGGTATTGTTGCAGGTACTTGTGAATATTTGACTCAGTCAATCAGTCAAATGAAGGGAGAAGAGGTTTTCTGTTCCAGAAGACAAGAGGGCATGGATGATTGGGTGGCAGTCAGAACAGAAACAAGCATAGAAGCAAGAAGTCAGCAGTCTGAAGACTTATTAGACAAAGAAATTGATTTAATCAGAAGAATCATGTTGAAAGGGTCTCAGAGGAAGACATCAGCAAGGAAGAGAAGCAGCAGAAGCAGCAGCAAAAGAAAGACAGTAGAAGATTGTGAAAGTGCAGCTAGTGGAGCTAGACAGCATAAGATATGGAGACCTGGAGAAAAGCAACAAGCAACAGCAGAGGATGACTTGCAGAACAAAGTATGGGATCCAGGCACATGATCAGGAGATCATGATTAATTCTAAGGTTGGGGTATGATGCAGGAGCATCAAGACCATCCTCATTTGTAAATGTGGAATAAAATGGGGATAGAGTTTCTATGTTTTTTTTAGTTAAAATTAGGATAAAATCTGGGAATAAAGCTTCAAGATTTAATTCCTTATGTAAAAAAAAGAAAAGCCTATTTAAAGCATTTAGAATCCCTTGCTGGACTCCTTCTTCCTGCTGAGATTTCTTCACTATTCCTATAGATCAATACTTATGAGTCCCAAAAATCACCACATGCAATTAACAAAAAATAAAACACTTGAACCTTCAAAGGAAACTGTTCCCGCTCTAATACCACTTGATGCAGGCAAAACCCGCAATAAACCAGGATCTTCAAACCATGCATATGAGAATGCATTAAGGTAGCTCACGCATCACCATTACAATCATTAACACAGGCATATATAACAATATATGGTTAAAATAATATAACCGCCCTACGAACCTCGGCAATCCTCTATACCCACAGTGTTTCAAAATACTGTATCTCCAGAAACCAATCCTGTCATCCCCTGATCTTGCAAAATTCTGGTTATACAATGCGTGTTCTGTCCTCAGCGCAAACAGAGTATTCCTTCAGGATCCTTCAATCAGGGATTAAACACCAATAGAAACTTTAAAATCTGCGTATTCCTTCAGGATCCTTCAATCAGCAATTAAACACCAATAAAAACTTTAAAATCTGCGGCCACGCATACACACATACGCAGGAAACAATTTAATTCTCCACGCCAATGGTTAAGAACACACAGCGTTCTTACCCTCTCCACGCATACAAATGGAATATAGCTTTGCCCACGGGCATCCGTTTTCATGCAATTGGCTAAGGAACGCACGCCCCTTTTCTTTCCACGTAGCCACACTATGGAATATAGCTCCGCACTTATAATTTTAAATGTCCATTATATGTATATGAGAGCCCTCTCTCTCCTGCGCAAACAAATATATAAAATGCCACGCATATGAAGCGTTTAACAATTGATAATTTTTACTGAGATTTACACCGGTTTCTAACTAATACTGCCATTTCCGCCAACTATAATACACAGATAAGTATACATATCATATGAAATTTAATTAAAACCCATGTTAAAACTGCGGAGATTCTTCAATTCTTCAGCGATTTCAAGTACCCATTCACAACATAACATTTCCTTTCATTACATGAGAGAGTTCATAAGAACACTTTTGCCACCATGCCTCTCTGATCAGATTGGTCGCCCAAGTCTTTTTTTATTTACATGGATAACCTTACCCATTACAAAAGCAATCTTTTTACATAGTAAATTTAGGCTTTTTTTACAACTTGTCTATCTGTGAAAAGATAGCAAGTTTTATTCATTACTTTTATGCTATTTTTAACTGAAAAAAGATAGCCTGTTTTATTTTCTACCCTATTCCTATTTTTAAACTAGAAAACATAGAAACTTCCGGCTTTTTCCTGTCTGAGTGGCATGCACCTGCATCAGACTCCCAAGGTTGAAAATGATCATGATCTCCTGATCATGCGTTTTATTCCTTGTTCTTTTCTTCCAGGGTCCCACACTTTGTTCTGCAACCGTCCAAATGCTTTATTCCTTTGTTGCCGCTGCATTTAACAATAATGAATAGAATCTAAACGGCATTAAATAGAGATGAGATGACTGGTGGAGTTCGAGAAAGAAAGATTGCAGAAATAAAGGCACAATTACAGGTACTAGAAGAATTCTTTTAAGCTTTTAAGTCAAGCCTTCATGCGTTTTAGTCCTTGTTCTTTTCTTCCAGGGTCCCACACTTTGTTCTGCAACCGTCCAAATGCTTTATTCCTTTGCTGCTGCTGCATTTAACAATAATGAATAGAATCTAAACGGCATTAAATAGAGATGAGATGACTAGTGGAGTTCGAGAAAGAAAGATTGCAGAAATAAAGGCACAATTACAGGTACTATTATTTACAATAATTGCTCTGGGTCAGGTTTTCTCGTGGGCTAGGAGCCGATGCCAAACGAGTTGAAGACACAGCCTGATGCAGGAGCATCAAGACCCTCTTCATTTGTAAATATGGAATAAAAAGGGGGGTGTGATAATTTTGAATATTTTGTTGTTTTAGGAAGTGAATTTATGTAAATATTCTTTTTCTAAATAAAAGGATATGGGAGAACTAGTTTAGGAGAAAATCTGGGATAGAAATTCTATGTTTTTTCCAGTTAAAATTAGGATAAAATGGAGAAAAGCTTCAGGCTTTAAATCATTGTGTAAAAAAAAGAAAAAGCCTGCTTTTTCTAGGAGATAAGATCTCATATTTTCCTCTTATGTATGTATCCTTTAATTATAAATAAAGGGGCAAAAAGCTCTCATCTCATCAGAGAGAGGGAGGCGGCGTCAAAGTATAATTTCAAAACCTCTCCAGCGTTTTAGTGCACTGTTTTTTTTTTTATGCATGTTAATTATATACAATGGTATGCTAGCTCTAATGACAATCTCTCCAATTTGATTGAAATATCTTCAATATCCGTCTCTCTCTCCCTTGGATTTTTCCTCAGATCATCAGTCATTAAACTAATAATTTTGTTCCCTTGTGAAAGTTCATAAGTCTCTCAAATTAATCCAGATTGAATTCATTAGGCAAATGCACGCACAGTTATTGTATGAGAAGCATATGAAACTGCCCTGCAATAATTATCTTACCACGCACAGCCCATTATAGTGGGAATTTACAATATACATGCAGCTATATAATCCATGGGCAACATATAATTATGCGTACAGCAATTATAGTGGAGACTTATAATCCACGCGCACAGCAATTGTGATGGGAAACTTATAATCCACCTGCGAGTGTATAATCCATATCGATATGTGGACATGCGCACAGCTAATTAAAGAAAACAAGGGTACTTCACGAACCACACAGTATGTGTTGACAGTTGATATAATTCCTGCATACGGTAAGGTATAAAAGAGCAGAATCGTTCCACGCTTAATACACAATCATGAGAACTATGACTAATACGCACAACAAGCAGGTTATACGCACAGCCATAAATTTACAACGCAATCATGCAGCTATCACAGAATCTGTCCAAAGCAAATCAATTAAATCTTAATAGTGCAGTCTTTTCCCTGGTTTGTTGAAGATGGGGATACGCAGCGCCAATCGGTACGTGACTTCGAATGCTATTGGAATGATTTAGTTTTCTGTTGACTATGGGCAAATGACTGCATCTTTATCGTTGTTGAAGAGCAATTGGAGGGATGCAAACAATTCCACACAACGACTGTAACTATGACCCGATCTTGAGTGTAACAATCATCAATAAAATGAAACAATGATCACAAATGAATCACCATTAACGATTCTTCGATAAAACAAAGCCTTGGCAAAATCTTCGCACTTCCTGTCTGATGAGATGGGCCAGCAAACAATCAATTTTAAAATCCTCCCTAAATCGTAGAATGGCGGATTTATTAAATAAATTCAGTAATTTTCCCAACACAAATTATTACATAAACTCAGTTGTCATTCAATGAGAGAGAGATTTCATCATAAAAGTCCTGTCTCGCCTCCTCTGCCCAGCATGGCGGCCAGTTTCTCTTTTTTATTCACATCCATAGTTGCATTATTACAAAAGTAGATTTATATAGCAAATTGGAGCTTTTCTTTGTTTTTTTTTTTTTAACAACTAGTCTAGCCTGCTTTATGCTAAATCTAACTAGAAAAAGATGCATGCCTTTATTCCTTATCTAGTTCTTAATTTTTAACTTAAAAGCTTAAAAGATCTGGGTATAAGCCCAAAATCCCCTTTCTTATAAAAATCTCAGCTCTGACAGGTTAAATTCAACCAAACCCTATCTAGAAATGTAATCATTTTTCTTGTAACAAATGCGCAAGCACGATCAGAAGTCAAGCTTAACGAAGCTCAGAGACGCTTGGACTAAGTAAATACCAAATCAGTGAACAAATTCCCGTGAGCCTCTTTCATTTTCATGAATTGTATGCACTATATAAATATATACTAGAAACTTCGTACTCGGCTTTAAAGCATACCAAGACTCCAAAAAATGATCAGACGTGTTTTTGCTGCGAGAGGTTCCACATGAAGAATTTCAATGGAGGTGTTGGACAACGATTCGAAGAAAATGGGCTTACTCTGCAAGTGAAAATCTAGCGAAACCCGTTTCATCTGTTGGGCTACATCTTGCCAAATCCGAGGTCGATGCATCCCCTGAGTTCATCCACGTCATCATCAGTAAGGCTCTTGGACTTTCTCAGTTCGATTGTTGATCCTTCTTTCGAATCCAAGCCTCCTCCCGACACGATTCACTCGACCATGACTGATGCTTCAGAAGCCTTCTTAGAGGAGGAGGAAGGGACTTCTTCTTCTTCGCTTCTCCTACCACACGAATACCGTTATTTCCTGTTTCGATACCATCCGTCTGTGTGGCCTTCACAGGCGCTTCAATAGTTAATGCAAGCAATTCAAATCGCCATTGATCCTACAAGCGATCAATGTCGATCTAC
Organism: Pinus taeda; assembly: GCA_000404065.3. Taxonomy (NCBI): domain Eukaryota; kingdom Viridiplantae; phylum Streptophyta; class Pinopsida; order Pinales; family Pinaceae; genus Pinus; species Pinus taeda. The sequence goes on along the minus strand of APFE030951644.1, from coordinate 146,397 downwards.
AATAACACGAAATTCAGCCAATTATCAAACATACATAAACGTATAAATGGCACAACATACACTAAAGCCACGTATATATATATATATATATATAATATATATATATATATCTATATATATATATTATATATATATATATATATATATATATATATATATATATATATATATATATATATATATATATCACAAAACGGTTACAAAATTAAGGCATTTCAGCCTTAAAACGAGCTCACGCTCGGCTACATCTTGAACCTCACAAAATTCCTCACAAACAGATATTCCTACACCCCTATGGTATTACAATTATGTAAGAATTTTAGGAAGGATCAATCCTATCCTCTCCTTATTTTCTCCACAAAAGCTTCATGCATGCACGCTTTAAATCTGCTTTATCCTTTTTAAATCTATTTTTCTTCTTTAAATCACGCTTTTCTTTTGTTATGATCCTCTAGTCCAGTTTGTTTGCTTTGTTGTTGGTTGCTCCTGCATCAGACTCCCGAGGCACAAAAATTTATGACCTCCTCGTCATATGCTTCTCCTGGTCTTTAGCGATTTTATCCACTTCATTCCTTCACTGCAACCAACCTCTACAGTAACAGCCTCCTCTTTTACACGATACCTCACCAAGCCCTCCGCACTCGGTCTTTTGGCATCCTCTAGGTTGCTACAAATCTTCTCACCTTCAGCTGTCGCCATCTGCACAATAGCAAGACCATAAACTCTCCATCTTTAACACATTGTACCTCGTTCCTCGTTCCGCGGAATCTTTTACTGCTCTGATACCACCTGATGCAGGGTAGACCTGCAATAACCAGGATCTTTCTTCACTCATGCATATAAAAGCATGCACCTCAAATAATTGCCCAATTCCACTTCAACACACGGCAATTTTCAACACATGTGGGGAAGCTTATAATTTCACATTCCTGGCAAATTCATATTCTACCATTTACTGCAGATTTTATTTTTTTCCAACATATAGTGTAACTTTATAACTCACAAATTTAAAGGGATTTGCACTTATGCCAATGCTCACAATTTATTTCAAACAGAATTCAATCTGATGAGAATTCAAGTTAAGCAATCTGATGAGAAGTGTGTATCAATGAGATGGATATGCATACAAAAATATGAGAATAATTAATTAAGAAATAAAATATTTAAAAGAGAATTCATGGCCTATTCATGGCCTCTCATTCTTCATTCTCACTCATTCTCTCTCACCCTCTCTGCCTGAGAGCTTTGCTGCCACACTTTTTTATAATTAAGGATAGGCCTTCTTGGTCCTTATCTTTTAGAAAAGCCTTGGTCCTTATCTTTTAGAAAAGCAGGCTTTTTTTTTTTTTACATAACAATTTAAAGCTTGAAGCTTTTCTCCACTCTTATCCTAATTTTAACTGGAAAAAACATAGAAATTCTATCCTAATTCTTTTTCCTAAACTATTCTCTCATATCCTTTTATTTAGAAAAAGAATATTTACATAATATTCACTTCCTAAAACAACAAAATATTTAAAATTATCACACCCCCTCTTTATTCCATATTTACAAATGAGGATGGTCTTGATGATCCTCCATCAATAAATAAAATATTAAGAAAATTCTTTCAGTAGAAATCACATAAGAGAAATTTTTGACCGACGTGTTTCAAACCAACAAGTGTGGTACATAATTAGGACAAGATGAAGAGGCAGACCATGGAAAAGACTTAAATAGAGAGAAATGTAGAGACCATAATTTCAAGTAATGGTTATATTTGAACAATAATATTTAAATTATGATATTAATTTATTCATATATTAAAAACAAATACTATTAAGTAACGACTATATTAAGCGGCTAGTTTTTGAAAAATAATATTTAAATGAAGCCATTGAACTCACCAAGCACATTACGGATCCTAATACGGTTAATTTAGTTGGTATTTATCTTACATCTACATCCTTTTCATTCAATGGGGAATTCTATGAGCAAACTTGCGGTGTCACCATGGGTTCCATCCTCTCCCCTATGGTAGCTAATCTATTCATGGAGGATTTTGAATCAAAGGCCTTAACTTCTTCTCGACTTCTACCTAAGATGTGGAAGAGGTTTTTGGATGACACTTGTGTCATCTCATCCCATGGTAAGGAAGAATTGGAATTTTTTTACTCTGTCTGAACAATCAATCTAGTTCCATAAAGTTCACCATGGCATTTGAAAGTAATGGTAGTTTACCCTTCCTTGACATCCTCCTCTCAAGGAATGATGATGGTTATTTTTCTCATCAGGTATTTTGTAAGAAAAATGATACTAAACAATATCTTCATGTTAATTCTCATCATTTCCCAGCTCGAAATATTGGTTCTCTCAACACCTTAGCGAATAGAGCTTGAAGAGTTTCTGATGACAACCATCTCAATGAAGAGAAAGGACATCTCCTAAGTGTTTTCTTTAATAATGGGTATAGTAAACACCAATGTACTAAGGCTTTCCTCGAAGTTGAAAAAGGTCCTGGTGCTAAGAAAGATACCAGGGATCGATTTTTTGGTGTTCATCTTCCTTTTATCCAAGGGACCACTGACAAGATTACGAGGAGCCTAAGGAAGAATAAGGTGGCTTCAACCTTTAAGCCTTTAAATACCATCTGAAGCTCCCTTAGATCCATAAATGACCTAGTGGACCCCAAGAATATGAATGGTGTTTATGTTATCCCATGATCTTGTGGGACTCCCTACATTGGTGAGACTTGTCACTCGATTAACTAAAGGATTTGTGAGCATGTCGTTGACATCAAGCATGGAAAGACCCACTCCTCTGCTTTGGCAGAGCATGTAGAATAATCTAAGCATCACATCTGCATTGAGTATGCCCAAGTCGTTTCTAGGGTTACTAATTTCCATCATCGTAAACTAAGGGATGCCCTAGAATTGAAAAAATACCCAATAATTTGAATAGATACGATCATTGGATTATTAGTAGAAGTTGGGTCCCTGTCCTGTGCTCCTAGTTTTTTAACTTTCTTTTTGGGATTTATTTTGTTTATTTATTTATCTGTATAGGTATTGCTGTTCTTTTTATAGTATTTTTTGTTGATTTATTTTTCATTAGAATTTATATTCTTGATCCTTTGTGTTTGCTTAAGTATTTTACCATCCTATTCATTCTTACCTCCTTTTAGTATTTTTTTTTATTTCTTTAATGGGCCTCAACCCCATATAATATTGTTGACCTTGTTTTATTTATTGATTATTTTTCTTTGAATATATATATATATATATATATATATATATATAATATATATATATATATATATATATATATATTATATATATATATATATATATATATATTATTTATTTTATCTATTTATCTCTTTTTATTTTAGTTTATCTTATTTCTATTAATTATTTTTATTTATTAAATGATTTTATCTCGCAGTATGCATTTAATATCTACATTTCAAGTCTAGAATAAGACTCATTCTTGGGACTGATTCTACAAATGAGGGTTAAGATACAAGAAGGGAATGTGATTGTCGTGATTCCAATCTAACTCCATCCTTTGCCTCCGTTAGGCATAGACTAAATAACCAACACAATCACAAAACCTTCGACCAGCTCAGCAAATTCACCTTGAGCTAGTCGGCTCCCCACTTTGACAGCATATCATATTTATAACCCCATTTCGCTTCTTTGTAGAATCAGTCCTGAGGATGAGTCTTCTTCTAGACTCGAAACATAGACATAAAAATGCATATTGTGGAATATCCAAGCCCGCAATCTCAAAAACCACACGATAGAAATCTCCAAACCATTATTGATCTTATCTCTATTAGGGTCTTGACTCCTTTTTAAAAAAAAAAAAATTCCGCCTTGTTTAGAGTTTGATTTTGATTTTTTTTTTTAATTATCTGCTACTTATTAATATTTGGTTTTACTAAATTAATATCATAATTTGAATATTAATTTTGAAAAACTAGTCATTTAATATATTCGTTACTTAATAATATTTTTTTTAATATATTAATAAATTAATATCATAATTTAAATATAATTGTTTAGATATAGTCGTTACTTGAAATTACGGTCTCTACATTGCTTTTTATTTAAGCCTTTTCCATGGTCTGCCTCTTCATCTAGTCTTGATGATGAACCATGCTTGTTGGTTTGAAACGCGTCGGCCAAAAATTTCTCTTATGCAATTTCTACCGAAAGAGTTTTCTTAATTCATTATGGATCACACAAACTTGAATTCAGAAAATAAAAAAGATGTTGAGAAATTATTTATCAAATATACATTTAATTAACTTATTTATTAATTTTATCTTCATTTATTTTTTAGATTGTATTTAATATGAATAAATATTAGATATAAAATATAAATACTTTTAAACTAATAAAAAAATAATATTAATTGAACTATTTTAGAGTTAATTTAATTTATTTAATCCTTATATATTATGTTGATATTAATTGATGAATAATTAATCATTTCATTTAAATATATTTTAATGTGTAAATACAAATATAATTAATTCTAATCAAAATTTACAAAATTATTATTAAATTATTTAATTATTAGAAAAAAATATACATTGATTTTATATATATATATAAAGAAGAGGTTAGTTGAATTTATTTCAAAGTTGAATTTCTATTTAATTTATATATTATAATTAACGAATTGAATTTACATTTTTAAAATTATAATTACATTAATTAATCAATATAATTATTTTATATTTTTATAAAAGGAGGTTAGCTTGAATTTATTTCAAAGTTGAATTTCTATTTAATCTATATATTATAGTTAATGAATTGAATTTAAAATTTTTATAATTATATTAAATGATATTAATATTTATTATGGTATTTTTATTAATTAGTTTAATAAAATTTATTTATTTAAATATTTTAAATAACTTTTTTCGATGGGGGTGGATAAGTAAAAAAAAGGGGATTTTGAGGAGTGATAAAAAATGAGTAGGCTTGTTATGTTGGCGCGGTTATGCTTGATGAAGATGAAGTAGTGGATGGAGGTTAGGAGTCGTCACTAGTGGTTGGGACTTTGGTCCTGCATTCTTATAATTTACAATGGTTTTTTCCCTAATGACCCTATTCAATGTAAATGGGCCTACAATGAAAGTTAGGTATATAGAAAGTCTTAGGTGTCAAAAAAATGGAGAAAGGTTTTCTATGGCTACTATCACTATGTACTCTTGGTATGAAGGGGAAGCAATCAAGCACTCATGGAGCGACTCCTAGGGAATTCCAGAATATTGAGGTAATATCAATCTTTTTTTTTATTTGGTTTAAAGGAAAGATAACACAAGAGTACACCATCTAGGATCTTGGCATATGGGATACCCTTCATTCACGATTGCAACTGGGAGGGGAAAGGATAAATTTTTGGGGTTTCCTTTGTGTAGAAAACTAATAATTGAGCTTCTTTATTAACTCTTAATCTAAGAATAAGCCAACATGGAGTCCCTAATTTTTCTGGATTCAATTTCTTGTTGGTGTATTAAGTGGGTATAATTAGGACTTTTGTCCCTTTTCTGGTTGTTACTATTGGGTATTTTGATGTTCAAGGTTATGGTAGCTTGGGTCTACCCTTTTTTGTATAGTGTTGTAATATTCACCAATACTCGGGGGGGGTTTTGGGGGGGTGAGTTAGTATTGGAACTTTCAAACATTTTAATCATATTAATTAAGCATTAAAGGTTAACAAAACCATTCACCAATGCATAACATCATAAATGATACAAAAAATATTTTTATATGGAAACCCTTTCAAAAGAAAAACCACTTAATGTTTTTTAATATATGTCTTAAAGATTACATTAATAAGAAGCTCAAACTTCCAATACTCTCTAGCAACAACTAGAAGGAGGCTCCAACTCCCTAGTTTTATGAGCTCCAACTAAAAGGATGCTCAAACACTCTGGTTTTACAAGCTCTAACTAGAAGGATGATCCAACACCCTCCTAACATCAATCTCCTACCCTAGCACCACCTTTCCGCCCTAAAGTGTTCTCAGACTTCAACTTGAAGGAGACTTAAATATCCACCTTACACCACCCTACCACCCTTAAGATTGAATATGTTCTCATGCTCCAACCTGAAGGAGTCTCAAGTCTCCTCTGTGCACCACTCAACCTATAATATTCCCTTTTCTTGATGTGGTCAAAATGGATGGAATTTACCGATGGTACTTACCATGGTATTTTCCCATGGATTTTGACCATAGTATTTTCTTCATTTTTCAAGGGAAAATAATAAAATAAGGTTTCTAGAGAGTCTCTCAAACTTATTAAAGGGGATAGGAGCTAGGCATTTAGGATCATCAAGATTTTATCTACCTTATTGTGTTTCGTTTAGAACTTGGCATAGCTAGTGCTAGGTAGATCCTAGGACAAAAACACCATGCTGACATTGGTGTGGTGGATCCATCCAGGATTCACAATTGGGCTTCAGTGTTTTAGACTAGTCATTGTTGAGAATCCATACATGCTATTGGTAGAGGCTTCAGTATGTCTTATATGAGCATGTATCTTGTTTTTAGTTATTAATATAAATAAGAGGCTACATTTTCAGATCCCTTTGGTGTTCGTGGTTTTTTATTGAAAACTTTTTTATTAGAACACTAAAGTGTTCCCGATCTATTGGAAATTTAATTTTTTGGGATCTGACAATAGTATTAGAGCCAAGTTTTCCTTCCATCCTGATGGTTTCTAAATTGCAACTAAGGAAAATTAGTTTTGGTGATTCTTTGTGGTCACCCTAGCTAAAGATCATGTCAATTTTGGTGGTTCTCCATAGCCACCCTAATTGACCATTGTAGAAAATTTTTTATCAATTATTGAGCTCAACTCAAAGGATCAAATCTTTAGATTTGTCATACTTATCCAAAACCAGTGGTCAAATTTATTGCAGAGGGTTTCTTTATCCAAGTACTAACTAAGTATTTAATCTTATCTGCAAGCTGGATTACAAGTGGTTACAGGGATCTTACATTTAAAGTTCCATCGAGAAATGATATTTGGGCATACTGATCTGGGACCTTGCAACCGTTGGAATTGGTGTCAACAATTACATCTGGTCGCAAGCATATTCGACATGGGGCATATTCGGCTTGGACCTTGCATCAAAGAATTATGAATTTCATCTAGGCAGACCAAAATACATCCATTCAGTAAGAAATTTGTTTCCAAACACAATTGAGTGTATTGTTGAAACCACTCAGCCATATTAAACACACACAATAATCAAACCAGCAACACACAAAAGATAAACTGGCGGAAAAGGAAGAGCCATTATGTGGTCTCTCACGCTCATGTCATTCTCACTTACTCAAATAATTTAATAATACATTTAAATACATGAGCAAGTGGTCTTAAGATAGTGCGTCTATCTTAGACTCACTTAGTTGAGACATTTTCTCAACTTACACACTAATTTAGGAGAGCTAGTTGGAGAGAATCTCTCATCCAAAACTAGACTCCTTAGTTTGAGGAGTTCTCATGATTTTATTTATTTATTTAATAATTGGATTTCTTATTGATTTTTAAGAGAGTGAGGCTAACATTCCCCCCTCCCCCCCAATGATAAATCCAAATCGAACAAAGAACCATCTTCCAAGTTCTCAAGTTGATCCTCAAAAAACATTTGCGTGAAAAACTGCCAAAGCTGGATGCTTGAAAAAACTCAAATCTGAAGAGAACATGAGTCAGCTGCATGACTGATTCATCTCTGAATGTCACTTGACAACTCCATCATGTGCCAAGCCACAAAAGGATCCAACTACGCTTTGCTTGAAAACAACATCCGGTGTCCACTGACATAATTAGATGAACACCCACTAGCATATTTGTTGATGATGATCGCCTAGTGGCTTATGAAGATGCCCATTGGCTACTTCACTGATGTTGTCGAGATTTTCAGTTTCTCAATTTCATTGACATTTCCCCCATTTGTTAGTTGAAAGGAGAGGAAATCTTCTCCAAAATATATTTGAACTCCGAACTCCCCCCCTTCAAGTGTAGGAGAGTTTCCCTGTGGTACTCTCACTTGCAGGTGCATGAGAGTACCATCTTCAATTACCTGTTGGCTACAATACGTGTGAGTGAATCTGATTGTAAAACTTGTACAATCTTCTGGCTGTGGATGACCATTCCCAGGGATCAATCCATGAATAATTTATCTTCAATCTAGCTGATTGTCATTGCTTGCAGCATTTCTCTGATGTATGATTTGACTTGCCACAATGGTGACAAGGATGGAGATCAAAACATTGATCTTCCAAATGACTAGTTCTTTGACAATGAAGGCATTTTGGTTTGACTGCAACTTCAATTTGTGCACGTGTGTTTGTCTACAACTTTCTCATGGCATGTTGATGTTATTTGATCAAGAAATCTAGCACTAATGAACTTGATCAATTTAGAATAATCGAGGATATGCAAGTTGTTTTCATCTTTTTCATATCCTAATCCACGTCAATTTTGATTACTTTGAATTTCTTCTCATGGATTGATGATAGGTTTGGATGAAAGTTGAACTAGAACAACTTCAACACTTGAAGCTGGTTGGATGAATGAAGTTAAATGACTAGCTATCTCTGGATTGGTCAGAGACTTGGAAGCAACATGCTTCTCTTGCAACTCATTTCTCTGCAATTGTGACTCCAATTGAAGAAACTCGATTTTTTCATGTGCATGTTGAAGGTTCACTTGAATATCAACAAGAGTTGATTTGTTGATTTGCACCATGTCTTCAGCAGTTGAGAGGATCAAATTATTAAGAATCTTTAACAACTAAATGCTTTTCACCATGTGAACTTGTTGGAACTCATGCTCGCTTGCTTTTAATACTTGTCGGATTTGTAGAACTCGCTCGCTTGAAATTGTTTTAACAATTGATTGTTTGAACTCACACTTGCTTGCTTTAATTGTTTGAATGACATGCTCGCTTGATTTATTGCTTGTAGAATAGAATACTAGAATTCACTCTCATTTGATGATGATTTCTTGCTAGATGGTTTTCCTGAACTTGCTTGATTGATTACTGACACTTGTGATTTCTTGAATGTACTCACTAAATGCCATGATTTGTAAAAAAAAAAAAAGGGTGTCAAACACTGTTGAAAATGCACCCAAGATACAAATGACAAGTTCAATCTTGATGAATTAGATGAAGACTTAGTTGACTTAATGTATTCACCTTAACAATTCAAATTAGGGTGTTGTCTACAATAGAGAATGCACCCGTACAATTCAGTTAAAAAACGTGTATTTGCAAGTGATACAAAAAGTGTTGAAGATGTTGATGTTGTCTTGGCTTGAAGTGCTCGATTTGTAGCATCCTTAACTTGATGGTATGAATTAGCTGTTGTGAAATGTTGTTGCAGAATATTACTTTTATCAAGTCGATGATGTGACACTTTATGCTTATGAACTTAGCTGTTGTTTGTGAAATGTTGTTGCAGAATATTACTTTTATCAAGTCGATGATGTGACACTTTATGCTTATGAACTTAACTGATTATGGTAGCTTTGATTTTAGGATCTTGATCGATGACTTGTATATGTAAACTTTCTTATGTGCATTTTTTTTAAGCATAATACAAAGAGATAATTTGAACATAAGTCATGCACGTGCATACATTACACACGGTGTACCTAAGATCTCTTTATTCAATTTTAGGCGGATCTAGGACATGATCACCACAATTTTTTTTCCAAAATTTTATGACCACATTCCATTTAGTTTTCACCTTATGCACTATTCCACTCATGGTCTCTTCTCACTAGAACTATTATAATAATTATGTTTACATAAATCTTTTCACCACTAGCAAATTATTATAATAATATACTTTTAAACTTAAGACTAATCCACTTTCACAATGAAATGTAGTGCACTTATATTCCACTAGTGATTTTAAAACTCAGTATTTTATGAGTAGTAAAATAATATTTTAAAACTCGTGATTTTATGAGTAGTAAGATAATATCTTAAAACTCATGATTTTATACTACTCACTAATTTCAACACTTCACGACTTTGATGTATTTACTTCACCACTCCTCGTTTGATGATACAATATAAATTTGAATGCCTGGTACTCCAAAATAGAGCAATCAAATAGGTTCCACGGTGATATTCTTTCTCAGGCAACGCATTAAAAATTCTTCAACGCAGGTACTCCAGACAGATTCTTCAATGCTTGACCATTTCTCTTTTCAACTGGAAAGTGTATGCCATGGAATTTCTTCTAGAATAATACGCAGTCCTTGTAATTATTTTCTGTAATGTTACAGTTCACACTATGAGAGATGGCTGGCTGATCTATGTTTCTGGTATCTGAACCCAAGGGAACTTTTAGGTTTCCTTCCAGTAGGTGAGCAGACCTTTCCTCTTAACTCAGAGGAGGAAACTCGTTTATACAGAAATGAGAGTTGGCTTTACATGGATGTTGCACAAATGGACATCGGAATTGTTGGTGGTGAATGCGCAGGCCTTTCTCTAGTGCTAGGCCTTCAAGAAGGACACATACAAGCTCACGTCTTCGAATTCCACCCTGTTCTCAGTGCAGCCACAACTAAACTCCACGTCAATCTTATGCAACGCTTAAATTTTTCAAGGAATCTGGTCTGCAACTCCAACCAGCATGGCTCTCCAACACAGTGAAAGATATAAGGAATGCCTCTCTCCCACACAGCCATGATGCCTCCAAACGCAGTCTACCAACATGATTTGAAAAAAAACTTTTAACTCACAGAATTCACTTTGCTTACGCTTGCCTCATAATAACATGCATCTAAAATCGACGATACAATATTTTTTTTTAGCCATCGAACAGAAACATCTTCGAGCCTTCCACTAGTTTCTTACTCTGAACCTGGATCTTAGTATCTTAGAGTCGAAAATGAACCTGGAAAGCTCAAGGTCTATAATTGTACAGACCCTGAGAATAAATAGCCATGTTCCAGAAATGAAAAAAAACACTCAATGAATCTGTCCCCAAAGCTTAGCTTCTAGTCACTGATTAGTATATCGACACACCTAAATCTACCTAGTCACTGATTAGTATATCGACACACCTAAATCTACCTAGCTCTGATACCACATGTTGAAACCACTCAGCGATATTAAACACACACAATAATCAAACGAGCAACACACAAAAGATAAACTGGTGGAAAAGCTAGAGAGCCATCATGTGGTCTCTCATGCTCATGTAATTCTCACTTACTCAAATAATTTAATAATACATTTAAATACATGAGCAAGTGGTCTTAAGATAGTGCGTCTATCTTAGACTCACTTAGTTGAGACATTTTCTCAACTTACACACTAATTTAGGAGAGCTAGTTGGAGAGAATCTCTCATCCAAAACTAGACTCCTTAGTTTGAGGAGTTCTCATGATTTTATTTATTTAATTTAATAATTGGATTTATTATTGATTTTTAAGAGAGTGAGGCTAACATGTATAGAAAGCGGGGTGCATCTGGATCCATCTGGATCCTAAATTAGGAGTATCAATTAAGAGGTAACAAGTTCTTTGTTTTGATATTATTTTAGGCATAGAGCGATAGTAGAATTTTGGTACAACCCTATCTCAAGTATCTTCGAACTATTGGGTATGACCGAGATTTAAATTTCTAAAGGTCAAACCTTAGTTTCCTGAAGTTGAACCCTATCCTGAAGGATCGGCAAGAAGGATAAGAATATCACAGTGGTTCATTTTTTTATTTTGGAAGATGAAAGGTTCAGAATATGCAATCTTTTGGATCAGAAAACCTAAAGGATAAATCTCGTGAAGCTGAATCTATGAAAGAGTCGAAAACTGCTACCTCACATGGCTCGATGTTTACAACAGAAGTTCAGGGTCTTGGAACAAAGAAAGGTCGAATCTGTAACAAGTCCAGAATCAATGCCACAAATATTATTAAGCTCTTATCCCTTGTGGACTGTCATGGTTGAATTGGAGCTACATGATGGATACTAGATCCGATCCGGAGCATTCAGGTTTGCAGCATAAATTAGTGGTGGAAGTAGAGACCAAATCTGACCTCAAGTTGGGCTAACATCCAATCGACATGCTCCAAAGAAATACCAACCTCGACCTCCATTGAATTGGTCGTAATGAACACTAGTTGATGTTGAGCTTTCATGTGTTGTCATCATGGTCCAAGATCCTTGGAGTCGAGATTTGATTTGCTCGGGGTGCTAGGCCGATCTGTCAGCTACAGGCGTGGATCTATCCCAGACACACTGACGAAAAATGTTGATAACCCTTGCATATATTCTCATAGTGTAGAAGGATTTGTCACATTGCCAAAGGGTTTGGTCACAACCACGAACTATTCAAATTCAAGGTTATATTCACATGCTAAAGGGAGGACGTCAGATATATTTTTTTGTTTTTGTTCCTTAATGAAAATCTATATGGAGATAATACAATGTCGATCCCAATTACAATAAGAGCGCCATGCAAAAATACCATAAACATCATTAAGGTTTCCTCGTCTCTTCATTATAGGGAGGAGTCATCACTCACATGTATTTTGTAAAAAGGGTCATTTCACTGGGTTGACCATTATATCATTTTCCCATTGGTTGAATAGTCACATTAGTCTATTATATCATTACCCATTAGGTCAGTGATCACCATAAGTTATACCATGCTCCATTAACATAAAGGATTTATTATTATTCATATTTCATGACTTTATATGTATTGGGAGTGTTGCACTAATTTTTGGGTAGCTTTAATTTATCAACTGAAGGTATTCTACTTAGCAGTCATTAAGCACCGAAGGGAAGGCCCCAGAGGCTAGTTAATTATTTGTATCTCTGTTAAGACAAATATCTTCCACCTATTGTAAGAGATAAAATTAAGGTGCCTTCATTCAAAAAAATTGGTGCATTGTTAGTCGAGGTTGATCCCTTGTTTGGTGAAAAAAGACTGGAAGCATCCTTGAACTGAGCCAATTGCATTCTCATGGGATCTGGTGAAGAATCTTTAAAAATAGCCCAGTTATTCGACACTAAGGAGAGATATGTCAAATTTCTCAGGAAATTTCCACTGCTAATTGGCATAAGTGGGCCAAGGGTTAAAGCATCAACTACCAAGAACTTCAGGAGAGGTAACGAACATTTTCATAGGGAATTTTAATATTGTCACTGGCACGAATAGTTGTTTAAAGCCATGAGGCCATACACATATACCAGGTGTCGCATAGGGCTTGGAGGGTCATAAGCCATCACACAAAACATAGATCAGAGTGTTTTCAAAGGAATCATTTTCCTTCAAGATTAAAGGTTGAAATTACTTCATTGTTGCTTCCAATAGATTGTCTTTCTAAACATTGGGTTGAATTCAGTGTGTTCAAATCATTTTTATTATTGTTAGAGAATATTAATATTACAAGGGTTTATGAGGAGGACTATTCAAGAATTTATTATTTGAAGGAAATCTCTACAAAATATTATTTATTGCCAACTTTTGTTGTAGGAGGTCAATTTTGAGGCTTTAATTATTTGTAGGATAATTTCTTCTACAACAGTTATTGTTGCATTGGGTTACTATTTCTCCACTCTTATTTGCAGGGGTTCAATGTCTTGATGGAGGTTGAAGATTTATCATTTATTTCCTTTCCAACCCAGTGTAGATCAATTTCTCGAAGGGATGTAATTGATTTTTATTTAATAAATCCAAGGAGAGAAGGAAGACTAAGTATTGAGATCCATTGATTCGAAATCATAATGTCATCATTTTACTTTTGGAAATGCCTCAGAAATCAACATAGTAATACATCAGTGGATCCTATGGGATACAATACTTCTATGAATGTAAAATGGAAACAATGTATAGATTAGAAGAAATAACAAAACAATAGGCCTTGCTCTCCAAAGGGTTGTGATATCCTTCAACAGTCAAAGGATATCCAGAAGGGAGATGTAAGAAGTAAGTGTCTCTTTGAACTTGGATCTGAATTGCAACAAAAAAAAGTTAGTCATAGACATTCATAAGTTAGAGGAATTAGACACATGTCTATATAGGGTGGGGAAACCATAATGGAAGAAACTTAGTTGGGCTCTCAAGCCATCTATGCTTGCGTTGATACAACCCAAACTCTGGTAGCATGCTTGGGAAGAATTCAGGCTCACAATTTCATCTTGTCTTAGAAGGATCATAGCTCTAACATCACCTATATTTCCTTGTAACAATGATCTCATGAGGGAGATATTGAAATTGATAGTGGAAACCCTTCAGGGGTTGAAAAACATCATGCTTCCTATCTTTCAGAAGCGGTGTAAAAAATTAGAACCCATGGCAAAGTTCAGCTTTGGCACATTCATGCTAAATCTGGAATGTGAAGATTTAATCTTTCAAGTGTTTCATAACTTTTACATTGGCATTACATCAGCTCATCCAAAACTTGTCAAAACAAGCATACAAAAGATTATGTCATTGATTTTAGAAGGAGGTGCTGATATTTGTAAGATCCTAAGATCCAAATTGTTGATCAATTGGAGAAATGAACTAGTTGTATCACTAGCCACCTATGATCTAGTTGAAAATTTGGTCATGCAAAACATATAATTGCTCAGAAAAGTGTTGACTACGAAGAAGTTGAAGAGGATTGATGGAGGAAACAACAAAAAAGAAAATAAAACTTGTAGCGAGAATGAATTGATAAGTAGAGGACTATGCATTATCTATAAGGGAACTTGGGCACTTAACCATTCATGTGTAGGTGGAAGGAAGGAGGAAACAAGCACAAAACATGAGGATTCATTTGAAGGATCTAACCATTCAAGTACAAATGGTGAGAAACAACACAATGTTATTAAGAGAGACTAGTAGGACAAGCATATCAATCATCTTGAAAAAGTACGTGGGGAAAGGAAGGAGGTCATTCTTCCAAATGGTGTGGTAGAAACTTCTAGAACTAAGTCCATAGGTCTTGAGGGAGATGCCCATAAAGAATATGAACAATCAAGTATAAATAGCAGTCCACCATTGCATCTATGTTCGACAATTGGAAAGGATGGACAACATATTGTCTTCATAGATGGAGGAGGCCAGGGAAATTGAGTGAGGAGCCAACAATACTGAACCATCATGATGGTCATCATCATGAGGTGCAACATGAAAAATATAGTATGTAGGATGATCCATTTCTAGGGAGTTGTTCAAAGGTTCAAGCTGGAGCTATGATAGTTAAGCATCTGGTACAAACAGGATTGGAGGCATTCAACAAGGCATCAAAATTTCTAGTAGAGGAATTTCAGGAAAAGATCATGCATTTCAATACAGATCTTATGATGTTAAAGTAGAGAGTTGGGATAGTTTCAGACATTGTCTTACAGGAGAATAGGAAAATTGAGGAGCTTATATGGGTATGCGTTGAATCAATGCCCAAGATATCTAGTGTTGAAGAACAACTCAAGTCCCTCACAAGGAAATAAGAGGAGTACATTTGGGAGTTCCAGAACATCCCTCTCTAAGGGTACATAGATAAGGCTTGCAACACTACCAACTCACCTTTATATATTTGGGAGAGAAGGGAAAAGTTATCCAAATAGATCATGTCGGGTGACCAAGTGGAGCAGCATGAGTTGAACCTCAGGCAACATCAGCATAGTATAATTATTCCATGTGTAGGAATTCCTGCATTAGATCCCTTGCATAGGATGGATTGGCGAGAGATTATGTGTTGGAACTCTAGCGATAAGATGATTCCTAGGAGGATACCCTTAGTTAAGGGAACATTGCAGCTTGGGCCATTAGGAATGGGCCATGATGGAGGGCTAGAATGGTATCATAACCCATAGGTCCTAGGACTTAGATGGCACTGGGATCCATGTGAATCTATTGAGGACAAGATTGGTCAAAGGATTATTTGGGATCTAGGTATCTAAGGATCCATTCATGATCATTTATCATGGAGACATGGAATGACACACTTGATTGTACGGGATCTAGGTGTTAGTATACAGATTCTTTTGTTGTGGATAGAAGTGTATTGCTTGACCACAAGCAATCCTTGGGTAGAAGGATTTGTACTATTCCTTTTTCTTGATGTGGTCAAAATTACAAAATTTACCCATGGTATTTTCCCATGGAATCTGCCCATATTATTTGCCTTTGTTTTTCGAGGGAAAATAATAAAATAATGTTTTTAGAGAGTCCCTCAAGCCTATTAAAGGGGATATGAGCTAGGAATTTTGGATCATCTAGAGTTTTTCTATCTTATTTTGGTTTGTTCATAACTTGACGTAGCCAGTTCTAGGTTGATCCTGAGACGAAATCCCCATAGTGACATTGGTGGATCCATCCAAGATTCACAAGTGAGCTTCAATGTTTTAGAGTAGTCATTGTTAAGTAGCCATACATGTTATTTGTAGGGACTTCAGTATGTCTTATATGAGCATGTATCTTGTTTCCAGATATTAATATAAATAAGAGGCTGCATTTTTAGATCCCTTTGGTGTTCGTGGTTTTTTATTGCAAGAATTTCTGTTGAGACACTCAAGTGTGCTTGATCTATTGGAAATCTAATTATTTGGTATCTTACACGACCACACTGAGAGAGAGTTGACAAACCACTTGGGTTCTTGTTTTTGGGTTGATAAACCACTCTTAGAGTGCTTGCCACAACTAGTAAACCACCCAATATTGTGAATTTATATTGTTTCTGCGTAGTTAATAAACCAACTAAACATATAAGTGATTCATGTCCTCTTTGAGTTGAGTATGGCCATCTGTTGAAACTACTCAAAAAAAATCCCCTTAGATCATGTTTTTGGCTCAAGGGTGACTACTGCAAGTGATTTTCAGCTACAATGGGTATAAGGTTGGGTTGAAAATCAAAATGCCACCTTTAGTTTGGCCATTTGACTTTTTGTAAATGAATGCATTCAGTTGAGAGCTATGAAATTAAATATCTTTCATATGGAAAGTAATGTATAGGTTTGAGAAACTTTGCATGGTTGTAGAATGTTGGTGCATCAAATTATTGGTTGAAATCATTGAATTTCCTATGAACTTTATGTTTTTTTGTTGTTCTATTGTTAGCTAAATTCCTAAAACATTTCTATTTTTTGCATGTACATATCATGTTTGTGTTTCTATGCTAATAATTTTCTCATATCTATAGCAAGGGATGCCAATATCTTGTGTGAAAATGAGAGGCTAACTCCTTACTTATTTTCCTAAGGAATGTGTTTACACCCATGTTTATTTTAAGCCTGCAGATTAGTCTAAATATCTATGTATGGAAAAAAAAGACAATATTTGTTAAAAATAATTTGAATGCCAATATTAAAACAATCTAGTCATCAGGCCTTATTTTATAAAATTGCAAGCTTAGGAAGGATAGCTATATCATTTTTCTATTATGTAAACTTGTAAATATATATTTTGATTCTATAGACAAATATGGGTCGAGGCAGTGTAAAATCTTAGAAGGGATAGTGTAGGGCACACATATGCATAGTTTCTTAGGTTTAAAGTTTTTATACAACAATTGAAGTCTAGGCAAAGTCTTCTACAATTTAGAAGGGGTAACTCTATAGCATCATACACATTCACCTGGGGAAAGGCTTCATTGTATATATAAAAATATGTATTGATTTTCATTAATGCACAAAAGTGGGAAACCCTAAGATTGGAGGAATAGTCCTTAAGCCTCTTACGGCCATATGGTTAAGTGCCATGACCAACATTGAAGATTAAGAGATCCAAACCATTGATAGACTGAGTTCACCTCCACCATTTGATGAACTAGGTGTTTTACCTTGGAGCTTGATAGATGGATTTTTATCTAGCAATAAACAGGAAATTTTACCATCCTAGGAACCAAACAACGGGGCCAATGGTCATCACGCAGATGTGAAAATGTTGTGAAGGGATAATGGATGGAAGTGAGTATGTGGAGGGAGTATTTGACATCTAATAAATATTTTTTCAGTCTATGGCACTGGGCCATTGAGCCATTGGTTGAACACAAGTGTCAAGGTACAACGAACTGAGGAATCAGTATTGATGGACTTTGGTAGATGTGAACCCTTATTTTTAGATAATGTATAAAGGGTTTCACCTTAGACCCTAGATGTTTTAAGTGGTGGTGCATTGAGAAAAATATTCTCAATAATTATTGGCAAAAATTGGTGTATCGTACTACCAGTCCACCAAGCATAGAAAATAATGGTCAAGTGCAGAAGGGGACCAAAGGGCCAATGTTGACAACTTCCAGTAGATGGAGATCCATCCATTTCATAACGCCTAATTTCCCATTCTAGAATGCTTGGGGCTATTAAAATAAATGGGTAGAAAATCTATTATAATGAGGAACTGCATATTTTACATGTTATGGAGGGATTCAGTGGGGATCAGTCTTAAGGACGTGGCATATGCCACATGGAACTGCCACCTAATGAGAAATATGATGTGGACTTCACCCAAGATGACATGGCACTATGGTGGAGTGCCACATCGCAAAGATATGATGTGGACTTAACCCATCATGACATGGCACTATGGTGGACTGTCGCATGGGCATGACATGGGTGCCATGTGGCAAGACTTAATAACATTGTAGGATTAAAAGGGACATATATTTAAATGGCCATAACTTTAGATCTAGTAGTCAGATTGAGGTAAAATTTATATCGTCAAAAAGGTCTCAAAGAGATGAATGAAATGGTATTATTTATTTTCAGTTTTGAAAAATATGAAAAGCATCAATGTTTTAGACTTGATTTCCATAACTAGAAATTGGAGGTTGGGTCATCATAGTAATTTTCGCTTTCTACCTTAGTATGGACTATGAGTGGTAAGGGGGTATGTTACAGTTCCTCTACATGGATACACTAGTTTAGCACACATTTTCTATTTTTTTGTCTATGTTGTTTCTTTCTATCATCCTAGAATCCTTCCCTTTTTACTCCTCATGATTATAAATCTAAGCCTCATTACCTCATATTTCTCACCTTCTGGCTATACCCCAAGATAATTCCAATGTAACACCCCCTCCTCCTAGGTCTACCTAGGCAACTGACCAACCAGGGTAAACATGCGATGAGCGAGGCTACTATAAGGGATTCAACTTCCTTGGTGACCTTAAGGAAATGGAATCGACTAAACACCTTAAACAAACAAATCCACATCAACAAAAACACCCTCAGAAGACATGTCAACCACTTAGACATCCTATCCCTTAGTCCCACTGATGATTTATCCTTTTAACCCCTAGTCGCTCCCATGCTATAGGAAAGGCAGCGTCCAGAAGCCAAAGTCACTCTCACATACCTATGTTCCAGTGTCCTTGGACTCTTTTTAGTAGACTTATTCTAGTCTCCCCAAGATTTGAGCCATGTTTCTAGCCCAAAATACCAGCCTCTGCCCATAAAATTTTATAGCCTTTAGAATCCATAAAAGACATGATGACACGATAAATAAATAAAAAATCAAGCTCAGGACTAAGCTTGAGCATCCCCAACAAGGACTGACATTATGTCAAACACTTGGCATCAATACAATCTATAGGTCTAGGATACAAGTCAGAGCATAAATGACCGAAAGAACTTATGAAACATAACCAAAAGGATCACCACCTTCTCCATTGAACTATTATATCATAAATTAGGTCTTGCATCCATCCATTTAATAATTACAAGTAAAGACATGAAATAACCATGACATGAACCAGTCATATAATCATGCTTATAACTAGCATAAAACCATATAGATCATAGATATGATAGCCATTAAATCCATGTATAAATAAGTGCAAAGTTAAGAGAACTTAGCTTTTATTAATCATAGGAAAATCCAACCAAGTTCGGGACTTCCACGTACCACCCAACCATAGACATGGTTGAACCAAATCTCTCTTTCAACCAGTCACCCTTGTACCATATTCCAAGCATGAATGTGGGATCTCATAGAAAAACCAGTCCAATAACAACCAAGGAAATATAGAGGGTAAACCACCTCCACCCTCATCAAACCATGATCACAAAAAATCGGTGCTCTTATCACAACCAAATTGAACTTGGAATTCCATCTGGAATCCATCACTATCATTGAGGAATTTTCCATCTCCTTGTCTCTTTGGCTTTACCGCAATCTAATCTTGGATCACTAGGCCCTAAACTGAGACTACTCTCTCAATCTTTACAACAATCCAAACCCAGATCACTAGGCCCTAATCTAAGACTTCTCTCTCAGGCTTTACTTTGTATCTTGCCAAAACCGGTCAAGGGAATCCTAGGCATTTGGGAGTGAAACTTGAGACCACCTCCGCCACAGATTGAATCCATCTGGAAAACAAAATCTCAAAACTGATATAAACATCCCAACATACCATGGAATCCGGAACAAGGCAACGTTAGGCTAAAAACCATTGCGATAACCTAGGAAAACCATGCCACTGATAGCAAGAGAACCATACAGCAACATGCAAATCCACACATGTCCAAACCTACTACGAAATCACATGCGCAAAAGGTTACCTGCAAGTATTCATGTTGAAGCTACTTGATCCTGCTCTTCTTCCTTGATCCTTACTTTCCTTTCCTTTCCTCCCTTTCTTTTCCTTCCTTGATCCAAAGCTAGAGTGCTCCAAGAAAACTCTAAGTAACCAAGAGTGAGAGAGAGAGAGAGAGAGATGAGAGAGCTCCAAACTTGAATTGGCAAAAGGTTACCAACTAATCCTTAGAAGCCCTTTTTTAAATGAGGCATCTAATTTCTTCCTCTTCCATTATTTTCCTTCAATTTCCTCCTCACATGCAACCTGTGACCTTTCACCTTACTTTTCTCCTAATTTTCTTTATTTTCATAATTAAATGTGCCAAAAATGTCTTTTTTTCTTTTTAATTCCTTTGCCTTAGCCTTTGCCAATTTTCCTTAGCCAAAACACACATCCATTGATGACCAATAGGAATCTTTACCCAACATTCATCTTGGAATAAGTGTCCCTTAACCGTCATCCTATTTTGCCTTTATTAACTCTTATTACATGATTTTTTACCAGAGCTATTACAGAACCCTCCCCCTTGGCGAACACCATCCTCATTGTTCAACCACACCATGACCTCGGCAAAACCATTGAAAAGAAAACATACTACCCATGGAGCTTTATAGCTTAGCTTGTTGCAGTATTTACAATGAAAGTAATCCTCAAAAGAAAAGCATCATGACAACATCACAATCTAACAACCATACTACTTATTGGAGCTTTATAACTTAGTTCATGGTGGTATTTACATCCATATACACACATATACCAAAACATCAGCAAAACATATGACAAACATAAACCAACATCAAACCAAAACTGCTTTGCCTCAACTAGCAAATAATAAAGGATATAGGGTCCGCATCTGATGTGTTATCTCCCATGTAGATTCTTTAGGCCCAAAGTGCTTCCATTGTAATTTAACTTGCTCTATGGCTCTGTTCCTGAGAATGAGATGTTTCCACTGTAATATGCACCGAGGATATAGATGGAGCTCTCCTTCTTGCTCCAGATGCAATACAGACCAATCAATAAGGTTATCAACATCTTTCATATACTTCTTAAGCAGTGAAATATGGAAAACATCATGGAATTTCACTGTTGGAGGCAGTGTAAGTTGATATGCCATTGGTCCAATCCTCTCAAGGATCTCAAAAGGCCATCAATACGTGGTGCCAACTTGGCACATGAACCAATCGTCAAAGATAATTTTTTTGTCTTGATACAAAAATACACATGCTCCCCAACCTGAAACTCCTTGAACACCCTATTCTGATCTGCCAAACTCCTCTGTCTATCATGTGTTTCCTTTATATTCTTCTTTACAACTTGTATTTCCTACTCCATATCTACCAACATATCTAGTCCACTAAGTATCCTATTCACTGGATCACTCCATCTGATGGGAGTGACACAACTCTACCCATACAATTCCTCAAAAGAACTCATCCTTAATTACGACTAATAACCATTATTGTATGTTAACTCAACCAATGGAAGATACTCCTCCCATTTCCTGTGTTGGTGAATCACGTACATCCTCAACATATCCTCCAATATTGTATTGACCCTATATGTCTGTCCATTTGTCTACAGATGATAAGTTTTGTTGAAGGCCAACTATATACCTAAGCCTGCAAATAGCTCCTTCCAAAACTTGGAAGTGAACATTGCATCCATTTTCTACATAATCTTCTTCGGAACACCATGCAATCTCACTATCTCTCTGATGAACACCTATGTTACCTCACTGGTTGAATATTTAATCTTCACTCGAATGAAGTGAGATACTTTGCTCAACTTGTTAACTGTTACCATAATATAATCATGTTGCTTCACTATCCTTGGAAGACATGTAATGAAATCCATGGAAATGACCTCCCATTTCCATTCTGGAATTGCTATAGGCTGTAGTAAAACACTTAGATGCATACATCTTGCCTTGACCCGCTAAAAATCTAAATATTTAGCCATGGAATTTGCAACTTCCTTCGCTAGATTCGACCAATAGTACAACTTCTTCACCATCATGAATGTCTTATGATATTCTAGATGACCATAGTATGGCTTGACATGAAAATATCTCAAGATAAGATTCTTAACCTCACTGTAATTCAACACGTAGATCCTATCCCTAAATCTCACCAAACCATATTTCGTGAGACAATAGTCTGCATCCTGATCACCTGTACCTGTACCTGTGCTCTGCTATAACCTGTGCATAATATCCATGTATTTATCATCCTGCTTTCCTCCCTATAAGATCCTATGATGTAACTCTGTCCCATAGGAGCTCATAGTTTCTATATGATTTACATATACATTCCTACTAAGAGCACTTGCAACCTGATTCTCTTTCCCTTTGATGTATCTGATCTCAAAGTCAAACTCACTAAGGGTAGCCAACCATCTAGCTTGCCTCACATTTGGATTTGGTAGATAAAACAAATATATCAACCCTTTGTGATCGCCCATCAATGTAAACATCCTACCAAGAAGATAGTACCTCCACATCTTCAATCCATGTATAATCTTCTCTAGCTCAAGATCATGCATTGGATAGTTCTGCTCATGCTCATTCGATTTCCACGACTCATAGAACACTACCTATCCTTCTTGGATGAGAAATCCACCAATTCCACTCTTGCAAGCATCTGTACACACTGCAAACTCCTTGTTCGGATCCACAATCTTTAGCACTAGTGAATATGTCAACAACCACTTAAGCTGCTCAAAACTAGCCTCACATTCTTTTTTCCATTCAAATGTCTTACCTTTCCGCTGTAATGATGTGATAGGATATGCAAGGTCTGAGAAGTTCCTGACGAACCTCCTATAATAACCTAGTGATCCCATAAATGATATCACCTCATCCACATTCTTAGGAGCTTCCCACTCCATGATATCCCTTATATTTTCTAGATCTACTATTATGCCATCCTTGGAGACCACATGCCCCAAGTAATGTGCCTCAGTCTAAAATAAGCCACACTTGCTAAGTTTAGCATATAAATGATTCTCTCTTAACAATCTAAACATTGTTGCTAAATTATCAGCATGTTCTTCCTCATTTTTAGAATATACCATGATATCATCGATGAATACAATAACAGACTTGTCCAAATATGGACACAACACATTATTCATCAAACACATAAATGTAGTTGGAGCATTAGTCAAACCAAATGGAAACACAACAAACTCATAATGCCCATACCTGGTCCTAAAAGCAGTCTTAAACATATGTTCTTCCTTGATGCATACCTGATGATATCCCAATGTCAAGTGAATTTTAGAGAACATTGTTGCTCCCTTCAACTGATCAAACAAATCATCAATCATTGGTAATGGGTACCAGTTCTTGATCATTACCTTGTTTAGATACCTATAATCAATGCACAATATGAGAATACCATCTTTCTTCTTCACGAACAACACTGGTGTGCCCCAAGGTAATACACTTGACCTAATGTACCCCTTGTACAAAATTTCCTTCAACTGCAAATTTAACTCAACAAAATCACGTGTTGATCCGGATTTAAACAGGAACGCAATAAAATACAGAGATAGCCATAAAGACAGATATGCAGTGGAAATAATACTTCATTTCATTACTGTAAAATACTGAAATATGCTTACAAACAGAAGTGGAAATAAACCAGCTAGGGCGATGGT